>JBAHVQ010162216.1:5589-21453 GCA_036872915.1 Nanipora kamurai | reverse complement strand
TGGTTAGAGCGTCTCACCGGTCATCAGAAGGTTGCGGGTTCGATTCCCGTCTAGGGCTCAGAAATCGTTTTTCTGAATAAACGAGCTTGACGAACGTCCTCTGTTGTTCTTATATTTACCAAGCTCCCACATGAGCAGGCTTTCTGCTCAGTGTTTAAGTATAGTAAATTGTATAAAATTTCAATGTAATAACATTTTACTAGTGTCTTTACTTCTGAAGACTGACGGTAACACTTCAGTGACAACAAAGTTGTTAAATGCTCGGAATTATTTTCTTGTTAAAACTTTCGTAAGCCAAGGACTCGGGAAAACTCTGAGCTCCAGAGTTGTTGTTGCAAGTTGTTAAGTATCGGTAAATCGTCAGTCTGACATTATTAATCTGAAAACAACTGAACGAAGATGTTGCCACGAGTCAGTATCATCAGTGTAATGACAGATCAGTTGAGGAGCAGGTTTTCTGGGCGGTACACAGGACTCGAGTTTAAATGGTGGTATGGAGGAACATGAGCTAATGCCTACCGACAGAAGTTGTAGCTATTGTTGTTGGGGAAGCGTTTTGCGCAGGATTTTTTGGAAATCATAGGAATTAGATATTCATTACTCCATGTTTGAATTTGTTTCAGGAAATAGAATCAAGGACCCCAAACAACACCATTTTAAACACTAGTTTCGTGCTTCGTTTTGCGTCAAATTAGATTTCGGAAAAAAAGCTGTCAAGAAACTAGGCTGCTGAATGTTAAGCGAACAAATTTCCTGTCACCTTGATTTCCCATTTTTCCAGAGACAGTGACGAATCACAAATTACAAATCAAAAATTATGTCGTTAAGGTGGTTCCCTACAATGTTTACAGCATTCAATTAGCACAGTCTCCATTTATGGGTATTTCTATCGTTAAAATACTTGTAAGTTTGGTACAAAGCGTGTCTAACTGTAGAAGAGGTATGGTAAACATGAGATATTTGTCGAATTGTGCAATTTTCTATTGTCAAGATGGTAATAATAACGTTGGAACATCGGCATATTTTCATGATTATTATATTTCAGACGCTTTATCTTCGGATTCTTTGGTGAATTTTCCTGAAAATTGGTATGAGGTTAGATGTTCCACTAAAGAAAAAAATGTCAAAATATCGGTGTAGGTTGTTTAGGTAGGTTTTTCGCAATGGACTTAGTGGGTTTTAAAAAAATCTGTTTTATCAAGACATGTTGTTCAGCTTACTCTGTTTGTTTTAATTACCAAGCTTAAAAGAAATTTACTGAAGCAAACATCGAAAAATTTTACATTTGCAGTGACATGGACGGTGCTGTACAACGGTCGTGATATAATAACGATTTGACAAGATTGCTATCCACTCACGCGTACTCAACCATATTTAGTTACCAGTCTCTATTAAAAATTGGCCTATGGAGCCACCTTAAAATGCAGTATAATTTACGTAAAACTCAACTTACGTATAAAAGTAAGAGAGAGAGACATAGACGTAGACATAGACATAGACATACACATCAACATCGACATCGACATCGACATTGACATCGACATAGACATAGACATAGTCACAGACATAGACATAGACACACATAATCATCGACATAGACACAGACATAGACATAGACACAGACACAGACACAGACACAGACACAGACACAGACATAGACATAGCTATAGATATAGATATGAAGGAGCCGTACCCCGAAACGTCATTTTTAATAAAGTTTCTTGATGTCATATGTTTTTCTAAACTTTGTGGGGAAAAGGCTCTTGTTTTATATTGATGCTCGAAAGAATTTCTTTATATAAGCAGTTCGTTATTGCTCATTATTCTCTTTTCTTTCCATGTTTTTAAATAATTATGTAGTACATACGCGTGGTATGCTACGGACGTGGGTCACTTAATTGTATCTCTCCACTAGATCCAAGTTTGCTCTTCTACAAGATTTTCAAAACTTCTCAGTATCCACACAGGGGATTTTAATTAATTTTTAGTTATCGTAAGCATTGTACACTTTCTTTCGTTTAGGCCGAATTTGAACAAGAATTACTCAACATTTGGTTTAACGGCAGGAACACTTCCCAAAGTCTCCTCTCTGCATTCCAGAAAGTTTTCATTGGTGAAACGGTCTATAATCCTAGAAAGATATCTTTTCGTAACTGGATCCAATTCTATGTGTTGGAATTGAAACCAGATCTTAATTACTACGGATACTTGCGATTCTGGAAAACCGATGTAAGTGTTCTGTTCGTGGAAGCTAGTACATTGAAAAATCTCCTGTTTTCAATGAGCGTGTATACGTTTTCTGTCCGTCTATTTTTTTGTCTGTCGGTCTATCTGTGAGTAACTAGTCATCAAAATTATTAGATCTGGGACATCCTTCAACAACTAGGAAGGAAAATGAATTATGTATAAAGCTATAAATATTTTTAAAATATAGCATGGCTACGTTCCGCCGTGTTTAATTGGCCTCTTCAAAATATCGCCCGTAAACTCCTCCCATAACTTGAAGAAAAGACATAATTGTGTGGATTTTCATCCACTTGAAATTGAGTACCTTAAACGGGTCTAGGTGTA
This sequence comes from Nanipora kamurai, assembly GCA_036872915.1. Classification (NCBI taxonomy): domain Eukaryota; kingdom Metazoa; phylum Cnidaria; class Anthozoa; order Scleralcyonacea; family Helioporidae; genus Nanipora; species Nanipora kamurai. Next base: position 18,882 of record JBAHVQ010162216.1, on the reverse strand, counting down.
ATGCTATTTGTTGTTTTCTTACATTACTCATCATTAATAACTACTCTTTTCGTTAGTATTTAACTAGTATTAGATTAACCCTCGACTTTGTGGTAAAGCAGTCTTAAGTGCTGATAGAATTTTGAGTTTAAATTTCTCTCTTCTCTCTCTCTCTGTCTCTGTCTCTGTCTCTGTCTCTTTCTCTGTCTCTGTCTCTGTCTCTGTCTCTGTCTCTGTCTCTGTCTCTGTCTCTGTCTCTGTCTCTGTCTCTGTCTCTCATACTCTCTCTCTCTGTCTCTCTGTCTCTCTGTCTCTGTCTCTCTGTCTCTCTCTCTCTTACTCTCTCTCTCTTACTCTCTTTCTCTTATTCTTACTCTCTCTTTCTCCTTAAGTTCTTAAAAACCTCGAAATTTTTTAAATTTCAGGACAGCAGATTTAAGTAGTCAAAAGGTCCTTAAAAGTCCTTAAAAACAAAATACCAAGGCTCTGACAGCGAGCCGTATTTTTCTGTTCTTCGACATCAACGTGAATCGAGAAAAAATTATCATAATCATATAATCAGATTACCTTGAAACATACGATTCTTTCAAATACACGCATAACATTTGCTTGAATTATATGTCTATACACTTTGTCGGAAGGTCAAACTCTTTCCTGGCCGTATAGGTCCTCAGTCATCTATAGAGACTTTAGTATTTTATAAAAGTAGAGTGCTGCCTCGGCAGTATTAAACAGCTTGTAGATAATTAAAAGATTTGGGAAACTGCCGGAACTTAAGAATGGTTAAACTGACGTTTCGAGCAAAGGCCCGTCGTCCGAGTGAAACATAAAAAAAAATGAAAAGAAATAAACTAATGAAATAAAAAAAAATTCTTTTACGTTTCGCTCCGACGAAGGACCTTCGTTTGAAACGCCAGTTTAACCATTCTTAAGTTCCCTTAGTTTTTTATTTTGGCGAACGCAAGACGATTTTACTCGTTAAGGGGAAAGCCCTCACCCAGGAAAGGGTTAACAAGGGTTTAAAATCTCCTTAACTCCTTCCTGGCCGTATAGGTCCTCAGTGACCTATGGAGACTTTAATATTTCACTCTAGCAAACGCCAGATGATTTTGCTCGTCAAGAGGAAAGTTCTCGGCCAGGAAAGGATTAAAACTGGTATGAATTGTCCTTTAAAGCCCTTGACTTTCAAATGAAATAACCTGTACGAACCCTGCAGACCACTGATGTACCAACTACCAGTATATATATCGCTGACTAAAAAATAATTGAAAAATATAATAATACTAATAATAATGATGACAATGATAATGATAAAGATGATGATAATGATAATGATAATGATAATGATAATAATAAAAGAGGAAAGAATTGTGAAAAATAAAAATAGAAAACAACTATAAAATATAATAAAAATAAAAAAATTTTAAAAAAAAAGGAAAAAATGTGAACCTGTAAATTCGAGATAGCAATTAGACACTTGCATGCTGACTCTTCTTCAATATTTTTTCCACATACTGTCTTATTATAATGTAAGTTTTTGTCAAACATGACACTCATATTGTTATATGCTTTGTGTAAATTAAATCTATCTTTCTTTCTTTTTGTCTTTATACCAATCTGTTAGTCTGTTTGTTTGTTTGCTTAACAAGATTTTGCGAATAATGTACACAATGTATTTACACATTTTATCAGGTCACGCTCATTTGTATGTTACGTACAGTTTTCGTGAGTGTCCATTTTCGACATAATTCTTTGTATTACTTATTCTAGCCGATGATTATCTCACCAAAGTATTCCTGGGAACGAGGTGCAGCCGTGTCGGACAATATGTTCATTGGTACTACCCCTGAATTTGAGTTTGCCCTGTACACGTTGTGTTTTTACCTTGACCCGAATGCAGAGTGCGACTGCAAAATAAACACACGAAGAATCATGGTGAAGACGATCACATCCATTGACGATTCAACACTTCGTAATGCGTACTTTGACATAAAAACATAAGATTTCTCGGTAGAATGGAAAACCAATCAAATTTTTTGGGCTGAATGTACGATATTTGTGAAGTTGTATGTGGGTATTTCTTATGATTTCACTTGCGTACCACTCAACTTATCTCAGTACTTTATACTCTTTTTTTTAACTTAGTATACCCTGAACATTTCTAAAAGATGTAAATTTTTACTATTAATTTTCATAAGTGATTAAGACCTTTTGTTCTCTTCACTCGAGCAATTAAATCCACAAAATTTGTTATATTAGTTCCATTGACATATTGTTTAGGATATTTGTGGAATCCCTCGTAAATTTAGTTTTGGAGAGATTTCGTTCTATTACCGCAAAGCTATATTACACAGTAATGGGCCATGTTAGCTTGGGTCACTTATTACAACTGCTTTAACGTAACTTCCTGCTATCGCCGAGCACAATGTGTTGTGATGGTGTTGAGATAGTTTTACCATCAGTTTTTCCAATGATAGCTCCCTAAGTGTCACGTAGATTCTTTCTCCAGTGGGGTGCTGTTCTAGCGGAAGCAAAATTATCTGTTGTTCAATAGAGTTGATAGTTTCGTGATGAAAGTATCTTATAAATACAGATAATTGGCCCAAGTCGTAATTGCAGTGAACTCATCATAAAAGTAAGACAACCCTCAGTTTTCTTTAGATTCAAAATCGACTTTTCAAAGGTACGGTTGCCAATGTTTTGATCCTTCTTGTGACAGATGTTATAGAGATCTGCAACTGCCTGATTAATATCTCGGTTCCCAGGAAACAAAGTCATGCATGCAGCTTGTATACATCTTTTACCAAAACACCAATGAGACTAACATACCGTAGGCATAGCTAGCAACGAGCTTATCTTCAGCAAGGCTTCAGTGTAGATCTCTTCTATACTTGCATAAAACTTTCTGTGCTTTGTATTTCTCTGTTCCCGCTGGTTAACAGGCGTACACACGTAAAAATCTCACAACTTGTTACAGGCTTGTTGGTTTAACAAGCCTGTAACAACATTGTCATCATGATAGAATGGAACTGGTAAGATAACAACCGTATTCAGTTATGTTTCAACATGCTGTTACGGCTTGGCGAATCAACAGTGGTTGTTCATGTATGCTGGAACAAGTAAAATCAAGCTTGATACAACAACCAAGTTCGTGGCTGTGCTAACTTTGCTGTTCACCCTTGTAACTTCGTTTTGCCCGAACAACATGTTGTATCATGTATGAACAACCTTGTTGACTGAAAATAACATGATTGTTTTATGCTGCTCAAACAGGCATGCGCAATGTTGTTAGGTGGACAACATTGTTCATGCCTGTCCAAGTCATGTTATTAGTCAGCAACACGCGAAGGCTTTCGACACCTTTTCGAGAAACCACGCCAGAACGAACGATGAAGGATTGAAGAAATCCTGCTATTGCTACTGACACACGTGCACAAAAACACCAAAAATTCTCGATTCAATGAACAAAAATATCGTTGATTACAGATCCAATTTCTTGCTAGTTATTCCGTCACCTTGAAACAACCCTGTTATCATATACGATACATACCATTGCAACAACGCTTTTCAAGTTCGGACAACCATGTTCAAGTTTGTTAGCTCAACATTGTTCAAGACTGTTGACAGGCAAAAACAAACTGTGCGTTTTTACATGTGTAGACATGGTTTTCCTCGCTGTGCAAGCCGCCCACCTGGAGCACCTCAATGAGGAAAAATTGAAGAAAAATGAGACCGAAACTGAGGAAAAGAAGAAGAAAGAAAGAAAAATAGAAAGAAAATAAATGGGAAAAAGTAAAGAGGAGAAGGAAAGCAGGGAAGGGCAGAGAAAACACAAAGAAAAAAAATAGGAAAATAAAAAAAGAAACGAAATTCCATTAATTGTGTAACATATTTATGTACTCAACCAAACTGTCGGCCAAAAATGCCTTATAAATTCGTTAGCAAAAGCAGTGCCGAACTTGATAAGCCAAAACTTTCTCCTGGATCTGTCGCTGAATTACATGGCATAGCCACTGGCCCTGATGCTCAGTTTTGCTTGCGCTTTAGGTCCGAAACTCATTTTGGGAAGATTTTTGTGATGTTGTCCAACGACGATTACGCCACTGTACTGGCTTATTGGTTAGTAACCTTTGAATTTTGTTACACAAACGGTGTGTGAAATGTGAAAGCAAATAGACCAGTCTAAGAGTCACTAAAGGGGCAGTTTTATTTTCAGAACGCCAAATAACATACCCAGGGTTCGTACGCCCTTTGGAAATCCTGGAAAAGTCCTGAAATTTTTGACTGACTCCTTGAAAATCCTGAAAAACTGAACTTGGGTTGAACATTTTTAAATTGTCAATGATTACTATACAAAAAAATTTATTCGTCATTCTTTCGTTGAGTTGATTAGCATATAAAACATGCAACAAATACCCTTGGAAAACTCCTGGGAAAACGATATAATAAGTCCTGGAAAGTGTTGGATTTTCAAAATTTTGCAGGTGTACCAACACTAATACATCATGCGGACTCATACCAGTTTGTCATTAATCTTATGAATCACATTATACACAATCACGCCATCAACCTTTCTTTTTTATCTTCATTATTAAAAAAAGGAATCTATTACTTTACAGTAAAAAGTACTGGAATATACCAAAAAAAAGTACTGTAAATATACCGAATGAAAGTAAATTTACCCTAAAAAATATTAGAATTGAGATGTATTACAGTAGTTTCTCTGGTTAAAATAGCCTGGCATATTTAAAACATATTTTCTTTCATATTTTCTGCTTAATCATATTTTCTGCCTGATCATATTTTCTGGTTAAAATAGCCTGACATATTTATATATATTTATATAATTATTAATAAAATAGTTTCTTTCATGCCCTCGCTTAATTGTGAACTTACCATAACATACCGAAAAGGAAGGCAAAAGACGTAGGAAGCAATCTCGACATTAACAATAACTTGACTAGGCGTTAATGAAATACATCTCTCAAAGGGTTGATAGGTACTATAATTTGAGACCGACTAAATTTTGATCAGCCACTAAACCTTGTCTGCCACAAATAAACATCTTCAAAGCGCTCACAAAAGAACACATCATTCAACTGTAGGATTTGGAATTGATTTTCTATTGTACTTTTTTCGAATTCATCATCTTCGTCGTTTGAGAAATCGATGAATTTCAAATTTGATGATTGGCACGTACAATCCCAGACAATCGTTAAGTTGAATTTTCAAACAGTGCAATGTAAAGAAATCAATAAATAACAAGAATGTTTTGAAATTCAATCCGATAATGATATACATAAGTGATCAGCAGTCTAAGTATTAAAGTTTTACTGTTGCGAAATTTTGTATGGACTTGCTTCAGAAGTGCCCTGGCAGATTTACTCCTTTTAAATCTGATTTGGGTTTCAGCACGTGGCCACCCTATTAAATCGACATTAGGAGGAATTATTTACAATACAATTTTAAGTAAAAACGAGTGAACTATGCTCTCTGCCAAGAAGTTTCCAAATAACCAAACGATTGAATACGTCTCAGATCGATGGAAAAACTTACCAGCCAAGCTGGAATGAGCCAAAGCATATTCAACGTACTTGAGCAATACTGAAATAGTCGTCGTGATATTTTCAATGTCAACAAAATTAATTTGTTCAAAGGATCTTCTAACCCAGACAGTAGAGCCAAAAGTTTTAAATATTTAGAATGAAAGACTTAAATGTTTATTATAAACATATGAATGTTTATTATAAACGTACCAAAAATTTATAACTAAGGTATATAAGGTACTAAGGTATAAATGCCTTATTAGACGAAGTTTATCAAATTTTTAAGGCTTAAACATTTTACAAACGATTCTGCAGGAACTAAGAAATAATTTTCAAATTCGTGGTGTTCTCTTCCCACGTGTATTTGTTTTTATTGCTGTTGTTCAACATAGAAAATATTTTTGTTTAAAGTGAAAATAAATTGAAAATTGGGCAATTTACGCTTTTCTCCATATCTGATCTTCTTCCCTGGGCAGCGTCAATATATATAATCCATGATTGTGAAAGCAGATTACAATACAACATAGAATGTCTAGACAACTTTCTAATAAGAATTTGCGATTAAAATTTTCCATACGACCTATATAAGCAGATCGGTTTTGAAGAATAAGTCAGCGAAAGCAAAACAAGCGCCACTCATAAATATCCGAATCAATTTCCTATTGGTGAATTGTTATCGCGCAAACTATAAAGTTTGTTTTGGTATGCTTTATCATGAAGGATGTGTCAGAAGCAATGTTCTAACAACATTGCTGTTTGATGCACGTTCATCCAACAGAAAGATAAAGTATATATAAACCAAACAAGTTAATTATGTATTACTTGCAAGCTAACTGTAATAACCTTAGGGTTAGACGAGACAGTTAACTTGTTATTATGTAGAATCACGAGAGTTTGTTAATAAAATAAACAAAATAAACTAATGGAGCCTTCTAGGCTTATCAAATTTCGAATTTATTCGGACAAAATACTATTACTAATACTCACATATATGTTAATTATATACGAGAGATCAGTTAATATTATAATATGGGCAATTAATATAAACTAGTATATAGAAATTGAACACATACATTTCGGTGTGATATACATAAACAAAGTATCAACGCACAATTGCCAATGATGATATACCACAGCACCACTCTACATATTTCTCCAAGAGATATTTTTTTAATTTCTTTTTGAATTGGGATGGTTTGAGTTTCTTTGTTTCATCATCAATTTCATTCCACACTTTCACGCCAGAAAATCAGATATTGAATTTTCCATAATTAGTTCTGACTATGGGAAAGGAATATGATGATCTTGAAGCAAGTCTGGTTTTATAATTATGTCTTTGATTATAATTGTATATAAATATGTATAATTGTATATAAATAACGTTATAATTATGTCTTTTGATTAACAGTGTCCATCTTTATGCAGTAGCAATGGCTCAAATAAAAGTTGGTGATAGATATGTTTAAAAGCTTAACCTATTTGCATTCAACAAAGTTCATCATTCATCAAACATTCAAAAGTTCAACATACAAAGGATCATTGTTTTGAAAACAGTTAACCGTCTTTAATGCCGAACGTCATGTATATATCGAACCCCAGAAACGAAGGACAATTAACGAGAGAACAAAGCCAAAACAAAGCAGAAACAAAGCAAAAAAAATCAGGCATTAATGAGTTATCTGCTCAGTTAAATTTAATAGAATTTTGTAATAAAAAAAATTACATGGAGTGGTGACACTTTTTAAACTTATCTTTTTCGTTTCGGGGAGATACCTACTTTGGGTTGTGACCCCACATAGTGTAGAACTGCTTTTACTCTTTTTGGGTGATATTTACTTTGCGTGGTGATCCCACATAGGCTTATACAACTGTAGGAACCAAAGGTCAAAAAACCAAGACGAGATAGAAAAGGTCGATTGCAGCCGACGCTAAATTGCTCGATAAGTGGAGATGAAATTCCCATTGGCATTTTGGATGATGAAATCTGAATTGGTTCCATTGGTTTATATATTCAAATTTTCAATTACCCAACCATTTTCTCTTCGGCCCCAACCCTGGCCATTAATGATGACCAGGCCCTTATCAACTTTCTCGAACTTTAAAGATCGAGTTAACCCGATTTTGTATCGTGTTATTTCAATTCCGATCGATAGAGTCCAAGTGCAAGTTTGAGTCGAATTTATCCAGTAAAACTCGTTGTAAATGAAAGGCTGACTGTCAATCAAAAAGTGAATCTAAAAATGAGGTCCTATTTTCATGCCAATTTTTTTTAAATCAAGTAACACTTGGGAGTAAAAGGAGTTTATTTTGCGGAGAACTTCTCTAATAAATCATGGCGTCACTGACGAGAAATAGGAACTTAGTGTAAAACTGAAACTATGAAAACTGCGAAAATGTGGAAACATGTTCACAGCAGGAATGACAGTTTTTCGTGAACAAACTTTAAATCATCTATGTCCCTAGTTTTTGAGCAACAATAAGAAAGCACACAGATGACGTAAGTATTGTTGTTTGATTGAGCTTATAATTTATTCGTGCATTCCCAACAATAGAATATGACTCTTTTGGAATCCCTCGAGTCAGTATCGGTTTGTTTATCTGAATTTTAATTCTAAAAATAGTCACTGTGCGCTGTGCTATTGCACAAAGAAATCAAGATATTTAACACCAGTCAAGACGACAGCTGTGGCTGCCAGAGAATGTGCACGCACCTGACAATTTGACAAAACGTCATTCATTATTTTTGAATTCCGCCCGAAAAGTACTCCGAATTGAGTGTAATTTAATTTAAGACCATATTTGTATTCTTTTGGGATTCTGTATAGCAGCCAATATAGCTTAGGACCATGACCTTTGTCAATCACTTTATCTTATTTTAAAGAACCACATTTGTAAGACCACATGCACACTTGGCTGCCTTCCTGTTTTGAATTTTCCCAGTAAGTTAAGCCCAGAAAGTCTCGGCTGCTTGGAACCCATCAACAGTACCGCTGGTAGCAGGCCAAACATTACAGACAATAATTGGCTCCATTCAAATGGGCAGAATGTGTTTCGTTAATATGCTGAGAGGTGTACCTTCCAGTTTCATATCAAGACCTCGACATTTTTCTATTAGTTAATTTATGATTGTCGACATTGTAGTTTAACGTCCTATTGTTCAAATAGTTTTGAATACGTACCGCTTCACACGACGTTTTAAAAACCGTCAATTTCCTGTAAAGTTCTTGATTATGATAAAGTGTTACTCAAAATGACCATTCGGCTTGACGTAGGATTGGATATATCTCGTTGGCATTCACTCAAAATGTTGCAACAGTAATAACGAAGTCACAGATTAAATTACCCAAGCAGATATATTAATTACAACCATTCCTAATAATCATCCATCGCAGGCATGATATTAAATCCATATGGGAAGCACACTGAGATACTTCTTATGGTAGAAACAATTGATCAGAAAATGACCATATCAAGGTTCCTTCACAACAATAATAATCAGAAACTATTATCCATATCACTCCTGTTGCAGGCAATTATTAGTTGTACTATGAGACAACTCAACGAATCGGAAAAGAAAATTATATGTCATATGCCGGAGAATAGGCCACTTGGTTTGTTTATCCACAAATAGAGATAATTCAAGAAAGGTCAGATCGATTAGTTGAATGCCACTGAATTTAGTTGTAAACCAGATGGATTAGCGTTGATAATTTGTTTATTTGTCTGAACAACAAGCTCACATGCCCGGTATTAATACCAATAGACCCGATACCAAAAGCAGTACAAAGACAAACAGCATCAAAAGTGGCAGTAGCTGCAACAGTAGGAGCCCATAGTAATAGTTTGAAACGCACAAACATTTTAGAGGGTTGGAAAAAGTTGGAAAGTACTGGGCTAATTCGATATCACTTTAAGCCTTTTGGTGCCCCAGATTCTATTCCTGAATGCGTGGTTGGTCTCCGGGATCCAGTATCAGGTTTCGACTTTCTAATTGCTTAGTTTCATTTCCCAGTAGAAAGCTGCAATAAGAATGAAGCTAGCTACTCGGCGGAATCTATACAATCCATACACTCATCAACAAAACAAGCGATTCAAAAAATAAACTTTATTGGATATTCTTTATAAAGAAATCCTTAAATTATTTGCCCGTTCCCAATGGGGTGGTAGTCTTTTATTATTTTTTTCTAAGGAGACAAACTCAGAGGTTGACTCCCCGGAATGTCAAGTTTTTTAGGTATTTTCAAGTCTATTTACAACGAAATTACCAGTTTGCAGTTCGCAAATTGAATAGTCTTTCCTTTCAAGAACCAAACGTACTACCGATGTAGTGGGTGGAATTAGTCTCAAGTACCAATGACCATGAACTCACTACACTTTCGAAAACCTCAGTTAAAATATCCAAGCAGACCATACGCTGTTCAGCAATAGACTGAAAGATACTAACTCGAGGTACTAATAGACACTAAATGGAGGTACTAGTAAATAAATCGTGAACTAAAGACCGAAGAAATTAATGTTTTATTCAGTGTTTTGGAACTTGAGGAAGTTCCAAACTTCTTGTAGTTTGGGAATATTCCAAGGTCCTAAAAATATCTCAAAACTACTAGTAGTTTCGAAATATGAAAATTCCTTTACTCGAAAAATCGGTACAAATATTCGACGTCGGACTTCGCTAGGATTTCAAAATTCTTGTATTAAAAAGATTTGTTTTCAGCTCGCCTTTTAAAGCACACTCAGACCTTAAAAATCCTCAGGTAAAGACCTCCGAATCTTATTTAAACTATTACATCAAATATTTCCACCTGTAATGAAGAATAAACACAACGTCCCAAACTCCTAGCAGAGATACATCTTCCACTCTCCATTTAATTTTGGCCATTTAGCCCCAATCAAACAAGAACGCAAGTCACCACAAGTTTTAGCTTGTGCGTCGTTTGACCACCAACTTGCGATGATTTACGTTAGCTTGCGATTACTTTGAGCTCACGTCAAATTTGACGTGTTAAAGAACCATTCTCAAACAGACTATGAACAGAAAATCTCAAAGTAACACGAGGCAAGGTAGTGATGAGCTTTTTAAACTCATAGCTTTCCCGTAATAACATGGGAACTAGCAGAAGTGCAGAACCTGTGGCGACTTGTACTCGTTTGACTGTTGGCATCATAACTTGTACTACCGATGTTGTCACAAGTTAACTTCACACAAGGCCTTAACCTTTTCCTGACCGAGGACTTTCCCCTTGACGAGTAAAATCGTCTGGCGTTACCCAGTGTCAAATATTAAAGTCTCCATAGGTCACTGAGGACCCGTACGGCTCGGGAGGAGTTCAGGGTCAAATAACCGTTTTGATGTACTTCCAAAACATGAATCAATCACGCTTACATTATATAAAAACTTAAAATATCGAAATAGTTTTAAAACAATAGTGTGATAATGATAGCCGTTTTCCTGTTTTCTTTTGGTTTTCTTTGGTTTTTATTATTTTTTTTGTTATATGTTTCAATCAAATTTGATAACTGCTGGTTATTTGTTGCCAAGTTACAAGTCTGAATCACTTCGATCAACTTTACTGACCAGTTCGGTGTGATTCAATCCTTTGGTGCCAGAAACATTTAGCATATGTGGCAAAGGCAATTATTATTTTCAAAGACACATAGTGTGTGCTTGAGAACACGTGGGTAATTAGGTATTTGTTCAATACATGAAATAAACAAACAAAGAATTAATAAAATATAAATAAAAAGTGGGAAGAAAACGAAAAAGCATGGATATGGATTTAAAATAAGGCTAGCTTTTAAATTTTTAGAAGTGGCCTGTTGTAAAATTTAGCAAATGGCGACGTTGATCACTCGACCTCATTTTCCCACAATTGTTTCTAGACATAAAAGATCTGTATTCGAAGCGCCAAGAAGACGTTTGTTTTCTTTCCGGTCTCGTCGTTCACCAGCCCAAGATAAGTGCATAATATTTCAACTTGTTAGAGCCACCGATATGACTGCTGGTACCCAGCCAGAAAGCACTCGAAAGGATTAGTTACAATGACATACGATAAGACTTAAATATTTGGAAAGATTGATATAAATCACGAGTCACAAAACCTCGCAGACATCGAAAACACATAAGACATACTGGAAAATGTTAATATTCATACATACAATACTATTGCCATATATGATTTTTCGTTCTCACAAATCCGTGGATTGTCCATTAAAAGTGCTACTTCCTGCTTTTGAAAAGTAGGCGAATGTCGCCGTATGTATTCAGGACTCGGGTGAATGAATTACATCCATTATGGCCAGTTGTTTAAAGTGACCACCATTTCCCACTCTTACAAATATAAATTTTATCCACCGAATAGATCTTGTATGAAAATCCGCAAACGACAACCTTTACGATGTAAACATTTTCCCTGAGACTGCCGTCTATTATAAGCGTTTCTATGTTTTCGTTTTACAAGAGCTGCTTCCTCAACTGCCACCGACAGTCTGCTGTCTGTTTTACAATAATTGATGGTACAAAAAATTATGGCGAATGTACGTTTGAACACAATTTCTTGAAAACTTAAATTAGTTTTGGGAGTGTCGAAATGCTGGGTCAGGAACAGCAGTTTTGTAAGCGATGTTCAAAACGTTTCAAGCCAGAGTAGCGTGCAACCATGTCTGATTTTTCACTTGGCTGCGTTGGGATTTGTTCACTTAAATTAATTTTAATAACTGCCGGAGAATATTGAACAGGTAAAAACTTTACTTTGACAACTTTTTTTTAATTTTAAAATCCCAGTGCAACTACGCTCAAAGAATTATCGCTATATGTAGATTAACCATCTTTCCGTTGTGATATTTGGTCATTTCGTGATAATTGTTGTAATTCTGTCCGTTCTGCGAGATCGTTGCTGTCTCGTTTTGCGGCAAGCTAGAATACGAGTCATTTAAAGTTAAAAAGTTCAACGGTTTAAAAGAAGTGTTTGCGTTTTAACTTGAAAATGGTCAAGTAATTAAACTTCTGCTATAATCTGCTATATTTCCTAATAAACTTGGCTTTTAATTAGAAGTAATCTAAAATTTTTACTGGTTAATATCTGATCTGAAGGCAGAAATTGCCTGCGCTACACAAGTTTGACTAATCAAAAATTTCTTACTGAATGTAAAATTTCTTCATGCTCGAGTAATTACAGTTAGTGTGCGTTCGGCTGACCTCATTCTGGACTAAAAATACTTGAAATAAAGCAGAGTATACCTTTGATTCAACTACTATTATAATTGCAGAACATTCAAATTAGCTATTCTGGAATATTTCGAAATATTTTCTTGATCTGGAATGAGATCAACCAAACACACTCTAAATTGTACTTTTTTCTAAAATAGATTGTGATATTTCTAAGGCAATATTTTGCGTCCATGAAATCTGGTGTCTACTTGGTAAACGCATTTTTCGATGTATGTTTGCACAACATTTTACGTTTAGTATAATATACATCCACTATAGTAATATATATATATCCACTATATATTTAGTAATAATGTTTATTAATATATACATCAACTATTTCAGGTTTAGTAATATATACATCCACTATAGTAATATATATATATCCACTATATATTTAGTAGTAATACTTCGTAATATACACATCGACTATTTCACGTTTAGTAATATATACATCAGCTATTTCACGTTTAGTAATATATGCATCCACTATATATTTAGTAATAATGTTTATTAATATATACATCAACTATTTCAGGTTTAGTAATATATACATCCACT
>JBAHVQ010162176.1:7133-21463 GCA_036872915.1 Nanipora kamurai | reverse complement strand
AACTTGTTCTTTTGTATTCTTTTATATATTATAATTTTAACAATAAAAACTCTTGATATTCGTTGAAACATGTCACACTCAGATGGTAAGCTAAGGTGCAGGTCCGTGATATGTGCTGCCTATGCAGAAGCCACCATTATCATATCATGGCCAAGCCTGCACTTATGATGAACCTGCATTTTGGCTCAAATTTGCGGGTTCGATTCACCTCTAGAACTCGGAAGTCGTTTTTCTGAAGACACGAACTTGACGACGGTTCGCATGCATGTTGACTATTCTGTTAATTTTGAAACGAAAGAGTAGAAAAAACTAGGAAAATTAAGGTATTCTTAACAAAAGGTAAAAAAACAGGAAAATACAAAAAAGTACAAAATGTAGGACTGCTAGAAAGCCTGCTTTTGAGTCTGTTTAATAGGTGTCCGCTCAGTGAAGGTTCTCGCACCCAGGCTTCTTATATGCCAGACACAAATTCAAAGTGTGTTGACCACACACACAAAAAAACAATTAACATTCACGAATGTTTTTACTTTAATTAAAAAGAATAAAGAAAATACTTCGTGAATCTCTGAACTCGAAGCAAACGTAGTTTGTGGAAAAAAATAATACAAGAAACAATCTACCAACTGCTGATCATCAGCAGTTCCAGATTTCCGTCGTGAAGTATTAAAAAAAACCAGGAAATATTGTGTAATCTGGCTATCGGCAGCATAATTTAGGAATGTCTATTAAACATCAGAACGATCGCTTGTTCGCTTACTACAGAGATTTGATATCTTTTTACATCAATTTAGGAGTCCGCGTCTGCTTAATAGAGGTTTTATTTATAGGATTTAGTTCCTGCTGTCCGCTTAATAAAGGGCCGCTTACCAAAGGTTTCATTGTACTTTTATTTCGTTTTCCTGAACGCCGTCAACAAATATTGGTACACTCGGTCGCTTCTTCATCATAGCTTCAGCAAACTAGAATGGTGGTATTAAACGACAAATATGGGCATTGCTTGGCCTCCGTTAAAAGGGTGTAAACGAAAATGTAATTATGTCAATTGACAATTGAACCACGCTTGAGAGGTATGGTCCAGTACAGTTGTAAGTCACTCTACATTTGACCACGTGAGTCAGAATAAAAATCGCAAGAAAGACAGCCCGTGTAAATAGTCCTTTAGGAGTACAAAAACTGACCTTTAGAGCAAAGCTCTTCGTCGGCGTAAGACGTAAAAAGGGCCTTTACTCGTAACGTCATTGTTTTTGCAGACGTAGGATAGAGAAGAGGGGTCTAGTAGTCACGTGGTATGGCCTGCTCTTATAAATTATGCTGAGTGGCATGAGGCCTTCACGACATACCTTTCACAACATTCTGTTCGTTACTGTTCATGTACCGTTTTCAGGTTTGGTACATGTTCACGATCAGGGCCATGGTTTGAAAATGTATATAGTGCGGTAAAATATCGCAAAGAATTAGTGAAGTAGGGGGTTTCAGGAAGCAGGAAATACAACCTAGGAGACTAGAATGTTTGTTGGTTTTTTGTGGATATACGTCCTTCGCTCCTTTAAAACAGAGTGCTACGTGCGCCACCACGTCCCCAATGTACCGTTCTTGACAGCTTGTGCTTCCACAATCACATTCACCAACTCGACATCGATGTTCATGTTACTCTCCGACTGGGATTTTTAATCAACTATCTTTGTTTATGATTGAAAAGGTTCTATTTTGAAAGAATAGACAGTATTTTGTCTCTAGATTACTAAAAACCCAAGTCTGTAATCTTGACCGTCATCCTTGTTCATCACCGTTCTAGTCTATACTGATGCACTATAATACATTGATAGCGTCGATTACATCGTCTCCATTACGGTGGAAATATCTCTCATTTGGTTCGCAAATTTCTAAGAAATAAAAAATATCCATCATTGACTTATACTGAATCAAACAATCCTTTACTGTTATAAAATCAAAAATAAGTACAATTATGAACAAAAGGAATATTTTGACACGAAGAAATAGAGCAGTCTAACTGTTGCGTGATTTCTTAGAGTTCTGATACCTTAAATTCTGACAAAGTCATTTCGAATGAATGACTAGAGACTTTCCCAAGAGAATCACTCGATCTTACAAGAGCTGTTATATATGGAGAATTTAAGCCTTTGCAAACGCTGGAACTCATGCCAACACTAAGTTTCCATTGGATGTCCAGTAGCTAGAAAAAAAACGTGTACAAAGCAATGATAAACGTGGAACTCAGATGTTTTTAAAAGATGGTCAGCAACCAAAAATGAAACACGATATTACCAAAATAGATCCCAAAGGCATATTACGAACTGAAAATGAACTTGTTTCTATTTTTAAAAAGCTTTAGATCAATACAGGGACACAGCAGTGTTCAGGTTTTCGTATCTTTCTTTAGACAGTATAATTGTCAATTCTTTTGAACGTTTCGTCTCGGTCACTCTAAAACAGCCACTATGTAATCTTTTTAATGGTTTATAAATTAAACGGATTTTTGCAGCAGAGATTTTTCGTAAATAGATCTACAATTTAAGTTTGAAGAGAACTTGTGTCCAAGTCTGCATGTCAATCTTCCACTGAAATACGGGGACAACCAAGCATATATACCTCCTGAGGCGGGTTTCTTTGAGATTATACCAATAAGTTTACTGTTTTTTAAATGACGTAAATCTTATACTGACACTTTTTTTAACTCCTTCCTGTCCGTATAGGTCCTCAGTGACCTATGGAGACTTTAGTATTTAACTCTGGCTAACGCCAGAGGAGAAAGTCCTCGGACATGAAGGAGTCAAAGCGGATTATTAAATACATACCCCAGGATAGTCCGCATATACGGGGTATTAAATACATAATACATTAATGAAAAAATACTATTGGGGGATGTTGAGATACGTCAATCTAAAAAGTTCTCACCATTCAAAAAGCCTCATAGAGCTGCATTTAGCTCTGAAAGGGCACAACTAGTACGGATGGTGCTACAGCCTTTATTATTATTGTTGCCGATTATCTTTCTAATGTCTTTTCCACTGTTCCTTACCTGACCTACATTAAAGCTCGGGTGTAAGTTTGAATTGCAAAGTAAATGTCCCTGAAATTGAAAAATAAGTCAGTAAAACATTAGACGTGTAGGCATTCTGCTTGCGACCAGAAGTCACATTCCTTTGCTGCCTCCCAAGAGTTTTACCCAAAGTAAAAACACCAGAAAAGAATAAAATCACAAGGCCACAGAACGAGGCTTAACATTGCGTTTATAATTAAGGAATATGGTAATGAACAGTTCTTTGTTTGACCCGTTTGTCATCTGATTTCCTAATCCCTTACCGGGCTTGTTTTCAGGAGGCCTTCCCTTGACAAGTAAAATCGTAGTTAAAAATCAGTAAGTTGTCAAATGGCCACAGTGCCCGGTAACAGGTTAATCATAAACTCGGTACTCTACGACTATTAGCGGGTTTCAAAGTGTATGCACATGATCAAATGGTATGTTTTGATTGGCTAATTAGCTCTTGAATTATTAAGTTTGAAAGTTTATTCAAAGAAAGTTTATTCCAAAGTCGAGTTTTAATAAGAACAATTCAACAGCTCCGACGACCTTTATGCATCATGATTGAAGCTTACAGTAAATCTTGATTGCTTAATTCGAAAGGATAAAACTAGATTTTCTAAGGCATGTACGTAATTCAAATTATGAGATAACAAGCATCGTACGTGTGGCCTGATTGGTAAACTGTAATCTGTAAGGGCACAAAGACATATATTGCCTGTAATAACAAAGTTTAGATATTGGAGATATATGAGCGATTTCAC
Source organism: Nanipora kamurai (assembly GCA_036872915.1). Taxonomy (NCBI): domain Eukaryota; kingdom Metazoa; phylum Cnidaria; class Anthozoa; order Scleralcyonacea; family Helioporidae; genus Nanipora; species Nanipora kamurai. The sequence continues at coordinate 17,656 of JBAHVQ010162176.1, read as the reverse complement.
ATAAAAACTCCTTGTTTACCTGATAAAACAAAGAGAAAAGTCTCCTTAAAGTTACCGTCACCACCGAAAGGATATGACAGGAGATACTTCAAACAGAAAAAGTATGTAAATTAAATAGATTTGATCTTAATGTTTTAACTACGGATTTTTCCCGGTGGCTAAAATGACACCTACAGTACTACACTGTATGATCAAGTCCATCGAACCATCCATCACTTACATCAGTGGTCTTTCAATTTCAATGTTATCGCTCCTCTAATACAATACCTGTTCATTCCAGACTTGTTTAAGAGCTGCGAGAGCTTGTTCTTCTAAAGCTACGCCGTTTTTTAACTCGTAAAACGACTCCGCTGTTGCTTTCACTTTTGCACCGGACCTAATGAATGAAATTGCAATCGTCATTACCCACACAAACTACGAGGTCCATAGATTCTTCACTTCGTTCTTTCCAATGACATATTGGGTGGATCTTACACCAGGAGCCGATCTACCATTGAAAGTGCGGGGATAAAATGTGATAAAAAGCCTCTAGTTTCTAGATAAATTATACTGGTTCTAATTTTTATACCTGACTTAAACATGGATCTAATATCAAAAATACAGAAACAATCTTATTGGTTGATGTTGGATGCCGAATTCATTTGCATTTGCTTCTATGAATAATAATAAACTACAATAAATTTAATCCATCAGGTTGAAATATTCATGGCTTGTATGCATAATTTACTTCTTTTCACTTGATGAGCACTTTTCTACAAAGTTCTTTAGCCTCTAAATTGACCTATGGCCGATAGCTGAAGAATGAAAAGCCTTGAATCAACGTCAAATTTTGTGTAATGTTTATTGCGAACAAACTCGCCATACTCTGAATAAATTCTAAGGGGGAGGTTCTCTCTTTTATCCGCTCGTTCCGTGTTTAAGTGGAACTACTCAAACCCGAGGGACTTTGGTGGTTGATTCATTAGAGCCACTGTCTCCTCCCACTGAGCTTAAGTGTTCGATTTCTGCTCCTGCGCGGTAGTTGAGGTCGGATAGTTTATCACATCTTAACTAACTGTACACAAAGAAACTCTGGTGGAGTAAACTGGAGTATATTTTGACCTAAGTGTGTGATAATGTTAAAAATGTTCCAAGACAGTAGCTCCTCTGAAATAATTTTGTCAAATACTTTGATCAAAGAAACTTTGACAGCCCTAAGGATGACTACGTAGCATCAAACCAACTACATGTTTGTGGAAGTTGATCGTCCATGTTGGGGTGGTCTTTAGAAAGGGTGGTGTGACTGACGCTTCGACGGCCCACATGTACACTACACAAACATGTAACGATTCTCCCAAGTTCAAACCATTTACTTTATCAAGCCAATTGACAGCTAATATTCTCCGATTGAGAACAAGGTGAATATACTTGCACTTCATCTACATTTCTATCTGTACAAATGGGACTACGAATGTTTCCAGTGTGTGGTTTACAGTAACATTTTCCAGTCTATTACGGAGTATTCATTAATTTAAAGACTTGTACACAGTCAGCCATTCAATATTATGCAATAGTTTAACATTATTTAATGCCGGGCATTGGAGAAAGAAGAGTTGAATGGCAAATCTCATAGTCATTCGTAAAAAAATGCCGTGGTAAGTACTAACAGCCATGTTTACCCCCACCAAACTTAACAAGGAAATGCTCCTTTTATTTCCAGTCATTGTCAATTGGTCTCAACTTTTATCTGCAGTTGTAACAAATTTTGACGAGTACATGACGATTGTAGCGAGCAAATTCAAATTTTTTTCCCGTTTAGTGAGCAGTGCAGGGGAAATCTAAAACGGTGACGAAAACGGAGACTAAATCTTTCTGCGGAAAAAATAGGAGGACCTCGAGTTCGTTCAACTTTTCCCCTAAGTACGCTCCAGTCCCCGTTGTATAAACTCTTCATCACAATTGAGTGAGCCTTAGGATGATTAAAATGTAGTAAAATTCTTATCCTCTGATCCACATTGGCTAAAACTAGGAACAAATCATGACATTTACAGAACCAAGGTTACGTCCAAAACAAAGAAAATAATTAGGCATCGTTGAACATTGAAAATGCCTTTGTCTTGTATTCAACACAGACGTCGCTAACGGCGTTTTAACGCGCTAAAGACTCCGAAAATGTTGATATTTGTCAGGTAAGTCCACCACTCCCTCATTGATTAGACACGCTTTGTTCACTCTAGGGATTTTTTAGTTATTCATCATCGTCGTTTGAATGAAAACTTCAATTGAAAGAACACGTTACCCTAAATTCAAAAACACTCATTCGTTAGTTCGTGTACCGTTAGTGATTCGAGATTGGAAAGCTTAAGTAACAGGCGTGCTTTATTCAGGAACGGTTTTTTCATTCATAGAATTACACATGCAAAAAAAAGAAAATGAATGATTTTGATTCCTAAAGAATTTGTTGGACACCGAAAATATCATTTTCACTCTACACAGACATCACTACCAGTACTGATGGTTTCCAACCAATCCCGAGAGATTTAAAAGACAATGATGTGACGGCCATATTGGTGCCACATACAAAAGAAGTTAATGACAGCCTTTTGTTAAAGTTCCACTAACATGGCCGCCATGACATCACGTGCAAACCATCAATTTCCGCGTTCCAAAGACAACGTGTAATCCTAGAACGTCAACAGTTGCCAATTAAATTCACCGCTATTAACTCCCTTGGGATTTTTATGTTATTCATCTTCGTTAGATGAAATTCCATTGAAAGAATACGCGGCCCAAAATTCAAAAACATCTGTTTATAAAATCTTTCGGTATCCGTCCATGACCCAAGAGCCTCGGTTGCTTCAGGTCTCTTATGCGTGTTGCCTAAAGCTCTGTAGATCATTTGTACTGTACTGGTTCGAAAGATAAAGAATTCGCTGAAGGGGAATTACTTCCAAGATTACTACCTGAAACAGCCCGCGAAAACGTTACATCATTATCGTGAGTTTCTCCTCATCAAACTTAATACAGTTTCGCATCTTCGTTTATATGTGATTCATCCATCTGCCAAACAATTTTACTTGACTAATCGACAAAACTGCAATATTGTCAACGACATTCATTGCATGTAAAATGCATTTCATCATGGGAGCAACGACAAAGTTTTATTTGCATGATGTGACCTGCAGCTACAAGCGCAACTAAAACCTTTCGGACGCTTTGAATACGTTAGTACTCTGGTCACCTTGATTCCCATCTCATTCAACCTAATCTCACGATTTTGACCTCGTCCCGCCAAATTATTTCTGTTTTATCCTATTTCAATATGCTCTAAATGAATGAGATTAAAATTTATTTCCATTTCATTGTATTTCAGTGAACCGCGAATGAAATAAGTTAGCTTTACCACAGAAAACAGCCTGAGAATGAGAAAAATGTGATAGTATAACTCTACTTTACCTGAAGATGTGCGTGATACCATTGACGACCAACTCTACATCAATCTCACTCTCTACATGTGAGAGACACTAAGTAAGAAGGTAAGACTTTAGTAACAAGCAGGGAGTATATATATCATGAGCATCAACCTCCTCTTTTGGTATTCACAATGAAGTAACTGGAAACTACATACTTTTGGGTATTTGCGAATCATAAAGTATTCATTGGCAGTGGACGTGTTAACTTACCATTTTATAGTGATCAACTGGTAAAACGCTGGTTTTATATAACAAAAACGACAAGACATCTTGTGACTAGAAAGTGAAAGGGAAAAAATCACAAGCAGTAATACGAGGATGGATACCTCTTGATCTTGGATACCAAATTAGTATATCTTACAACACGTATGGGTACATCTTTAGTTTAACTTCAAGAAAGTTTTCACTTCATCTCCATGCAGAGAATCAGAGACTGAAATAATAATCGGGATGGTGGCCATCTTTTTAAACATAGTAAAAGAGGTGAAACTATATTTAAGAACCCGTAACCGAATTTTATTGAACTATATTTACGGCAGCTAAAACAAACCCCCAAAACTAAACTTAACCCTAACGAGCTCTTCGAAATGCTATAAGTATCTCAAATCTATTAATAATGCATGAGAAAAAACACAAAGGAAATCACTACTGAGACGTGGTTTGGATATCTGAGGAACTTGGAAATTACATAAATTAAGCCAACTTTCACCTCGATTTTCTTTTCAAATACTAATTCCTTTGAGATGCAAAATCATAAATTCGAAAGTCGTGTTTCATCAGATATCAAACACCTCGAAGTTTGTAAACAACCTTGGCTATCGCCTCAGTTTTCAATATAGTTTTGATATCCTAATGAAACACCCCTTCTCGTGTGATATATTACATCGCGACTTAAAAGAAAGGATGTGAATTAAATAATACATTTGCATTGTTAAGGTACACCAACATGGTGGATATGAGGTCGAGTGAAAAATTATAGTAAGAACACGGTTTCAAATCAAAACTTCGAAATCAAAACCCTAACGCTGGAAACAATTAGAGATTAACATGAAACACTTGCCATAGTAAATTGAAAGTTCAATGTATGGTTCGAAAGAAGCATTTTACCAGAAATTTAGTTACCATCAAAAAACATCAAAAAAGAAGAACATTAGTCATCATGGTCTTTGTCGACGAAAGCTTTTCTAGCACTACAGTTTGAAAACAAAGCCACGAAACGACTGAAGGAGTCCATCACAACCGTGATAGAGTGCTACAGCGTGATGTCAATTACCATGGTGACTGGGTCTAAGCAAACATTTGATTCCGTAAATCTCCTACTTAGATTACGTATTAGCTTCAAATTTAAAACGTACATTTTGATCATGTTACGGTAATTTTTCCCACAAGTTCGGAAGTGGCAGAAAAATCTATTGAAAGATATTTCAGGATCAAAACTTTCGTTTTGAATTAGCTGTTATGGTAAGTACATCATGACTTTAGTACTCTATAGAGCCAGAAAATGACCATATACAGTTATCACACAGAAGAAACGGACATACTGTCATGTACGGACTGCACGTTTCTCTAATTTTAACTGCTTACAGACCAGTCAGGATCTCCCAACCTCAAAATAAAGCGGTTGGGGAAATAGTAAATATACTAATTTATTCTTATCTTTCACAGCACTGGTGGTTTTTATTCTTGAACGCTGAGGACTTCTCTCAATTAAGAGATGTTTATATAAGCCAGATCAGCAGGGTTGACTCGTAACGCAAATCAGCCCAAACAGTCGGACTGGCACGGCGTATAAAAACAGGCCTTCACAGTTCAGTACAATTTTTTTATCCCAACAGTTATCTCATCGTCATCCACCCTCAAGAGGCACACACGATCCGATTTAATGCATTCGACTTTCGGATCTCAGCAGATCTCAACAATTAAAAAGATTGTTTTAGTATTGCCTTAAAGGCATTTATACAATCCAATTTTAAAACTGAGTGATAATTGGTACATCTTATCTGACCGTGTGAACCGGCCTAACCAAACTCGTTCAAACGATACAATTACACGGATGCAATTTTCAGACCTGAACAGCTGGATTCCAGTTCACACAACCTAATTTGATCCCCCGACTGTGGGAAGGACAAGTACAAGTGTTCACACGATTTGATTTTCAACACGAAGAGATATTGGATTGGTCTTATCCAATGGTGCGAATCTGGCTTAAGTCTTCCTTAATGAGATCATTTCTTACGCTCTGGACAGGACGCCAACTTACAATACCCAGTTCAGACAAACAAATAAAAAATGTGTAAAAGTAGATAATAAATGTGGCTTTGCTCAGGTTCCCTACATTTCTACCGGAGATCTTTTTTTTAATTACGGTAGAGTTACCAAAATACCAGCCCCTAATGGGCGCTAATCCCAAAAGTAACGGGAGCCGTAACTTTGGGAACTCTACGGTATGGAAGTTTAAAAAAAGCCTTGGAAATATACTTATGTTGAACACAAACTTAGTTCATGTCGGAGCTTGGTAAATATTTAAAATATAAATAGTAAATTTTCTTAACTAATGGAAAGATGTTGGGTATGAAGGAATAAAAATAGTTCTTGTGGATACGTGAATAATCCTTCGTCATATGACGAACCTGTACCCTAGCTCACCCATCTGAATCGTGGTAGCTCAATGGTTGGAGCGTGTCACCGATCATCAGAAGGTTGCGGTTCGATTTCCGTCTAGTGCTCAGAAATCGTTTTTCTGAGAGAACGAACTTGACGAACGTCCACTAGTCGTCTGCAATGACTTTGAAGAGTATAAAGTGTATCACAAACGTTCAGAAAAACGTTGAAGGTCGTCGACAACTGTTTACAGTTTGTGGTCTACAATTTACGTAGTTTAGAAAGTTGTCATCGTTTTGTTCACTCTCTATTTCGTTTTTTTTGAAGTTCCATCATGCAATTTGTCTCCTGACATGCCAAGCGTCCTAGTACTTTTTTTTTAAGTTGACTAGTACGGTTGTTTCATGTTTTTTGATATGATACCAAATATGAAACGAACATCAAGGACGATCTGGCCGAACAACGGGTTTTTCTTCTAAAATAAAGTAGATAATTTTGTCCCCTAAAGTTCTCCTTACGTCCTTTTTGTATCACACTGACGTAACCAAGAACATTTATTACGTCATCATGATAACGTTGGCGCTCTTAGCATAGAAAGCCGTTGGCCTTGCAATATTGAACGGATAACACCAACGAAAATTGCTTTGAAGCATTCAAAAAGAAAAAAAAGAATCTTAGTTACTTCCTTTACTGGTATTGTTCAGTGGCGGATCTTTAGAGGGCCCAAGCAGCCCGGGCCCCCCTGTTGAGCTAGTAAAAAAAAACATCAGTTTACTTTAAGTTTGCGAAAACTTAACGTAACGATGTACAATATTTACTTTCACAATATGAAAGAGTAGGAAAGGGTTGCAAACTATACAGCATATAATAATATTCCTTGTCCTAGAGTTAAAACACAAGATTTAAAACCATAGATTTGGATAAGTTTCCAGAAAATACAAGAATACTGGTTAGGACACAAAGAACTTCCCCCAGAAGGGAATCCTACCCTCCAGCAAACATGAGGTTTCGCCAGGGGTACCAAGATGTAATCTTAAAATCTCAACAGACACTTAGTTTGGGTCCCTCTTTTCACAAATCTTGGGTCGGCCACTGTTTTAGGAGTGGAGTTCCCCTTTAAGGACCACGTATTTTTAACTCTTTAACTCTGAATTTTTATTTTTTCGGTTTTGTTAACTTTTTGTTTTTACTTTGTTTATTCACTTGTCCTTTTGTTCCTAATATTCGATTTACCGGATTCTGAGCGTTGAAGGGTTAAAATAGAATTGTTCGTATAAAATATGAAATTAGAAACCTTAAGCAAACAACGATGTCGATCTTAGGTGCAAGGATTGTTGTCTGATATTAAAATAAATTACGAACTATCTACCCCGTTTTTGAGCCTGAATATATTTTTTAACCGTCAGGGTTCCAAGCTGACTTGGTCTTTAGGGCGTAAAAATCCTGTCAGCAACGTCTTGTGTGGATCGATAACTATACACGGTGGTTACCTTAGGGTTTCGTTACTATTCATGACTCTAACTACACGACTCAAGTAAAAAAATTTCGGTTCAATAACCAACAGCCTTAAACCTCGGCGTTGTTTTTCCATAAGTTGTCTATTAAGAAGACCACGATGGTACCGACGAGATTTTTGGTTCAAGTTACGTGTTATAACAGTTTGTTAAACAACTCACATGACACTGACGTCGTAAAGATATATCATTTATGGAATAAATGGTCAGGTTAGTAGAAAATAATTACAGAGTGCAGTAGACTAAGTATAGATGGAGATCATAAACTGCATAAACTGATCATTTTAATAAAAAAATGATCATTTTAATAAACTGCAATTACTAAAGCAGTGAAAATTAACCTTTCAAATCGATCTGCGGCCTCTCTTATTAAAGACAGAGAATAAGCTTCCCATGATTAGCTTATAAGCCTAGAGGGATCTGGCAATAACATTAGCACCTCAATCCACAGGAAAAATGAGCTAAATTCCCAGAGTTGTGAGACTGATTCCTATGTTAAGTTGGTGTAAATGTACTGTGTGAGTCACTCTAGTGTATATACTGTAAGTCCTCACTCCATCCTTTAAACTTAAATTTACAGTAAAAAGTCCCTAAGGTGAATCTCAAGACGGTTTTTCCTCGAACTTCCACAGCATGGCTGGTTGAGTAATAACGCAACATTGTAATCATGACCCGAACAGAAATGAGTGGATGAGTGGATTTGGCGTTTTTAGAGACATGGAAACGTTCGTCAAGCTCACGCCCTCAGAAAAACGATTTCAGAGTCCCAGACGGGAATCGAACCTGCAACAATTTGAGCGTCTAAAGGTTGCGGAATCGGTTGCCGTCTGCAGTAAAAATCGTTTTTCTCGAGACACGAGCTTGACGAATGTTCACCTGTCGTCAACATTGTCATCACGATTTGAAACATACTACATACAAAACTAAAAAAGTTAGAAGTTGTCAAAATACCAAACGACAAAGACTAAAAAATGTAACGGTATTAAAACACCAAACGTCGAAGGGCATAAAATAATAAAAAATTATTAACACACCAAACGTTTTCAATGTCTGGAGTTTTAATTGCTTTTAATTTTTTTAGCCTTATATACAGTATACTTTAAATCTCAATTGTCATTGTGGATGGCCTATATTGATGAGCCAATAACATTCTTAATTTCAAAGGTATCAGTGCTGATGAAGCAATAAAGGTTGTCCATGGTGCACGAGAACATGGCCCCTTCAACAAAAATTTTGCTGCAGCCTGGCCCCAATTTCATTGACTTTCATGTTGGTCCCAGTCGATTAAACCTGTTGAACAATTAAATTATTGCCTACATAAAGTATTCACTTTAAAAATGTTTAAGCTGCAGTCAGTCGTTGTAAAAACTTTACACAAGGATTGTTAGCTCTGATTTTATGTTGAAATTGTAAACGTTCTAACTTCTGCTGAACTACAGCCATTTTCAACACGTGGGAGACAGTTGAGCGTAATCACAATTTCATTGTGTGTTTGATCACGTTGACTTTCGAAGTGCCAGGTTCTTGTAAATTGTGGGGACTTTGATATGCTCGTTAATCGCGTTTGGTTCAAATTCCGGGTAATACGCTTCATAAAAAAATCTTGATCTTCGATAATGTGATTGTCAAAATCGAATTTGTGTCCTGTGCTAAGCAATTTTTGGCAATGAAGCATGAAGTATTCATATCTTTAACAGCGTTTTGGTGTTCAAAAAAGAATAAATGAACGAAAATGGCCTCGGTGGAAGCGTCTACGATCTCAAAAAGTCAGAGACAACAACCCTCGTGGTAAAGTATTAACTTATTTTAAAGACCTTGACAACAGTCGTTTCAATAACCAAGACATTTTTCTCTAACCCTACCACCACCACTACTTCCCAAGTAACATGGTTGTAAAACCTTGTTAACAATCTGTCAGAACACCGATGTTTCAAAAACACCACTTGTGCAAGAACTTTGAAGTTAAACCAGCTGGAAGTTTATCAGTTCTAACCATCAGAGTATTAGCACTATGCATTGTTGATAATAAATTAAAAATTCTTATTTAAATAGTAAGATTTGTATTTTGAGTGTGCAGTCTGATACTATTAAAGTCTTAGGAAATTTTTGCTGATCAAACTGTGGAACGCCATGTACTCAGAAAAACTCTGAGCTCCAGGTTGGACTCGAACCCGCAACCTTCTGAATTCTAGACAGACGCTCTAACCACCGAGCCACCAGAACTCAAATGGCAGAGCAAGGTTACTTACGGTATGTAAACCTGGGACGAGCCAGTCGGCAATGACTTGTTGAACTGCAAGCCGTTGGATGTCGATAAGTCTTCAGTTCGATGTTAATTTGTATTTTGAGTTTCAGGAGATTACGGGTTCAAGTCCCGTCTGGAGCTCTGAGTTTTACCAAGTACTTGGCGTTCCACATTTTGATCCGCAAAACTTTCCCTAAGACTTCAAAATAGTAATACTCACTTCAAAACCTAAATTTTACCACGTGTAAATCTAAAGAGATTATGTGGATAAACTCTTTTTAGGTCTGGATAGGTCCGTTAGCTGCTATTTAACTCTGACAAATATTTAAGGAGTTTACCAGCCAAATGGATATATCTGACAAGAAGAATCAAGTCCAGCGTGTTACGATTTAATATGCATACTTTATGCATCATTTATGGCAGCAATTTTTCATTTATCATTTGAGCGCAGACAAACGACGAAAGTGGCAATATTGATTCCAAGTGACGACAGGAGTTTATCCGTGATGCACCCACCCCACTTTTATCTTTAGAAACAACAGATATTTGCCATTTTCGGTTTATAACAGGATTACACAGTAACAAATTACAAACACCTTGGAAACTATTTGGAACTGAGCTAAATAACTCATCAGAACAGACCTGTTTACACAGACACAGTTTTAGTACTCCTTTTGGAGGGGAATTTGGCTGACCAACAATTATTGAAAT
>JBAHVQ010162157.1:0-21478 GCA_036872915.1 Nanipora kamurai | reverse complement strand
GAGATTAAATTGCAGTTCTTGTCGTTATCAGTTATCACCTATTCTTATTGCCGTCTTCCTGTCACTATTTCGCTTGAGAAGATAATTTTCTGGCCGCTTAATAGAGGTAAAAAATGACCTTGCAACAACGAAAAGGTGGCCGAGGCCGTTTAATTAATGGAGGAGGCCGTTGAATAGAGATATCAAAGACAGCATTTTAGTGACAAATAATTCGGGACTCTAGAAAGTGGCCGTTTAATGGAGGGTGGCCGCTTAATAGGGGGCCGCTTAATAGAGGTCGCACTGTATTAATAATTTGGGTAGCTGTATCTGACGTCATTGTGTTTTACGTTGTATCTATTTAATAAACTATGTTCTTCTTGTTTGAGTAGTTCTTTTTGACTGCCTGTGTATTTATAACATATACCCACATGTTATCGCTAATTAACTTTCTATTTTATTCTTTGATTTCTCAACTTTTCTTATTGAATTTTGATTGACACTAATGAAATTCCATAAATGTTAATGTTTTTTACATTGACATTATTGAGCTTCAATTTAACGGAATATTTCATTGCTTGTTGTAAACGAATTTCCTTTTAGCGTAGTTAAAATTCGAATGACGTTGAAGTTTGAAAAGCGCTGTTGAAGATGTGAATCGCTACAAATGAACTTCGCTTTTACTTTCATGAAGGAAAACTGGTGTAAAATAAAACTTCACGAATCCATAACCCTAAAGAAGAATTAAAGAATGGTAATAAGTCTAGGGAGCTATGAGGACATAACTAGAAGAAAATATAGGCAATCTCAGATTCAATATACCCACCTTGTCGCACTGTGTCATTAAAATAAATTAAATGATGGAACGAATGGAATGAAATTATTCAAAGAATTATTTTACAATTCTGACTCACCATGGACAAAAATTTCAATCAAATCATGTGCATTCCATGCAGACTTCGGTAAATTTCTATCTAACACGGTTGAACACGACACATCGGCGTTTATACGAGACGCCACTTCAAAATTCCCGCAATTTCGCGCGTAAACACTATGTTACACAGTACCTTCACAGTACCCCAAGTTCTTTATTCGAATTCGTAATAATTACTGAACACCAGTACCGTGGACTCGCTTCTATGCTGAACAGGATATAAACCAATACTTGATTGATAAGATGTAAATAGATCGAATAAGTGTAGTTCTATCTGGCTCTGTAAGCAATTCTACTCACATATTCCCAGCGTTACCACGCCTTCTTGTGGTCGAAGGTGTTTACGGCATTTTGGCCCGATATTGTGGTATTCGATACCTACAATCAATGCCATTTTGCCAACCCCGCCACTCTTATAGAAATTCATACGCCTATGTATTAGCATTAAAAACAGTTTAGTATGTTGATATTGGAAAATACAATGAGTTCTAATACGCCCAAAATGGAATTAAAGAGCAATTACTTAGAAAAATCCTGTATGTCTTTGGACGAGTAAAATATTCTTATACTTAACCTGAACACGAACTTAGTTCATGTGGGAGCTTGTTAAATCTCAGACGACTAGTGAACGTTCAAGCTCGTTCTCTCAGAAAAACGATTTCTGAGCCCTAGACGGGAATCGAACTCGCAACCTTCTGATGACCGGTGAGACGCTCTAACCTTTGAGCTACCAAGACTCAGATGGTGAGCTAGGATGCAGGTTCGTCATATGTACTGCTTAAGCAGAAGTTACTTCCGCTTTCGTCTAAAATATTCTTGAAAGCCAGAACAAAAAAAAAAGCATATGATATGAAAGTAGAGTGCTGCGTCGGCAGTATTGAACGGCTTGTAGATAATCAGACTGCAGACTAGTAGATAATCAGGGGGTTTTGGAAACTGTCGGAACTTAAGAATGGTTAAACTGACGTTTCGAGCGAAGGCCCTTCGTCGGGGTGAAACGTGAAGTTTCATATATCTGCAAGAAATCCTGCCCTCCCGTTTCCAGTTTTGTTATGGTACCCCTTAGCCTGCACATAGAATCTCTTAACACGGTGAGGGAGTCTGTGTGTTACCTTTGCTAATCGTGTTCCCTGTCACGTGCTTTTTCCCAAGTTTTGTGGAAAGGTATTTAATCGACTGGTCCTTTAAGTCATTAATATTTAAGCTTTGTCGTTCCCATGCCTAGGAGAAAAGATTAGGGCGGGACTGTAATCAAATTGTTGTCAGAACGTCATCTAATTCTCGGCAAACATGCACGTATGAAATCTGGACAAACATGAAGAAAATCCTTATTCAGACAGCTTACAAATAACAAGAACATAATAACAAGGTATTTATATCCACGTGAATAAACGCTCTTTAAAAATACGTCATAATCGATTGTGTTTCATGCTAATGTGTTCACGTTAATATAATTTCTGCAAAATCCACGTGATCTAGAAAACAATTACCAACACTAACACACACACGCTCTCACCCCGGCGGGAAGTGAGCAATGGCTGTTAATTTACAATTAGACAATGAGCCAGAGTTGTCTATTCGCTCATAGACAACGACAATTTCTGGAATAGAATTTTCAACCAAATTGTCCAAAAACTCCTCCGAAACGTCTGCGTTTTCATTGTCTCAACCATTGTCTATCTCGAATAGACAATGCTTAAGTAGCCAATCAGAATGCAGGATTTGTCATAGCTGCTGGTCCGGTTTATACCGAGTATATCTGTATAAGTTAGATACTCGCTAACGTACAGTGGTCTATACTGCTATACTGCCATTGGACCTTTGATATTATTTTTAACACCGTGGTGGACATCTCGTGACGATCTGTTTCTGCCGTAGTTGAAACAAATCCTTCGCCCCCTGTTAATATGTCAAGTAAGTTACTATGGCCGTACAGTAAGCTTGCAAAATATGCTCTAAAACATGAGGAATTACGGAATATAGCGTTTCACATTGTCTACGCACAGTTTATTTTGAAACCGTTACTTTGTCGAGGCCAACTAAGGGCGGTTCAAGAATTTTATTTGTAAACGAATCTCGAAATGCCCCTGCAGTTTTGAAAAGAAATAAGGTAATAAAGGATGAGGCAGTAAGTATATGGAATAACGTTCTCATCAACGTTATCATAGGCTGCTGTTTTCATGGAATATGTACGCACTGACGTATAGCAATGTCATATCTCCACGGAAAAGATCAATCTTCTCAGAGAAGCTACTTCCTTGCACGGAGAAACTTCATGTTTTGACGGAGAAGGTATGACCCTTGCGGCCCAACGTAATGATGTCTTGGTGAGAGGGTTACCCTAGCCACCGAGGAAATTTTTACCTAGCGTTTATATGAAAGAAAGCTATCAGGTTGACAGTGTCTGATCTAGGATTTCCATCTAGTTGAAAAAATGTCTCAGTCTGCAATTTTTAGAGGGATATTTCAGGAGAAATAAGGAGAAATCACAAAGTCTGTGAAGTCTTCAAAATTTGACGTGTACCAAAATGACCCAGGAGATGAACTTGAAGGGGACATTTTTGCTAAAACTATGCTAATAGGGATGCTCTAGATCAGACACAGGGTTGAACCTTTTGTGATGTTCCAAAATCGATGATGCAAAATTAAAAATTCATATTCTTTCCAACTCAACAACTGTCTTCATTAAACTTTCATGCCCCTGTGTACTCCTCAACACTCAAGGCTTTTCAGCTTAAATCAATGGCGGAATACAGCAACATTGCTGTATTTTGATTTCTATTTTTAAAGGCTGTGATTTACTTGTATTTTAAGCTAACCACAAACAATAAGATTCGTTTCTACAAAACAAGGTGGAAATACTTATACTTCCATTTAAGTTGGGGAATTTTTGTTAATTATCATGTATAGTTTATTGTGTAGGCAATCGAGCCTTTCTTGATCAACATCAGTGAGCGATGACCTTGGCTTGTAATTATTGAGGGTTGTTTGTCTATTTATTATTTATCCTCTAATTGGCCTTTAACAAAACAAGTGGGATACTGGTGACGAGTAGCAGAGCAAGTATTTCTGAGGTCGTTTGGAGGGACAAATTTCATGCTTTTTGGTGTTAAGACAATAAAACAGTCCCTCCAAACAATCCCAAGAACATTAGTGCTCCTATCTCATCACCAGTCTTCCACTCATTTTGGTTCTGGCAAATTGGATTTGCATGTAATCAATGCCAATTTTTTAGAATTTTTTAGAGCTAGATAGCCCATTTCATAGAATAAATGATCTATCTGATGTTGTGTTTTATAACTATTGTGGTTCTATAACTATAAGTATTGTGGTTCTTAAAACATACAGCATATACAAGACTTATCTTCCCACTCCATTACTGGTCGCTCACTAATTGCAATTATAATAACTCCTGACACTATTCATAAATGTGAGAAACAAATGGAACTGGAAAATTTGCATGTCTGAAATTGTCACTTCACACAAGTAAATCAAATGTTTTCATGTGTAAAATACAGTACCTAATTCATATTTGCAATGAAATGGTTCAAAATTTCACATGTGAGGTGTCAGCACATGAATCATGTGTTTCAGGTAATAATTATAAAAAGGCAGATTCACATACATGTACTTTAATTATGAATATTAAATTTACATATATGAAAATTTCATTTACATATGGAATTGAAACTTTTTCACACATGAAATATAATTTCAATATTTGAAGTGGCATATCAATGTTTTGTGTAGCCATGCATGTTTAACCATCCACAAATTTAAATTTTACAAGGTTTACAGAAATACATGTCAGTAGATATACTTTGGTAAAGTTAATAAAGTAAATGGTTCAAACCAGGGGGAATCGTTAGAGTCTTTAGAAGGACTGTGGGTGGAAGTGACTGATGTTTCGTCAGCTTTGGCAGCAGTCATCTTCAGAGTCACAGAGTCAAAGTCACTTGACTCTGAAGATGACTGCTTACAAGGCTGTCAAAATGTCAGTTTTCCACCAACAGTCTTTCTCGAGGTTACACTTACTTAGATGATCAACTTCCACGAACATCTAAAGTAAATTAACTCATTGTCAAGTGGTGTCTTGTTACTATTAATGTTATACAGATTACATATATTCCTTGCTAGCTCAAATGCTGGCAAAAGGTTCACAGTTCATGGGCATCAGGGAAGTGGGGAACATATCCTCTCTACTTTTCAGACAAGGAGGGATTAGAATGCTGGAGCCCTCCTGGAATAAATACAGGTGGTGCATCTGAGCACTGTATATTCCCTCCATTTTCTTTCATTGATTTGTGCCCTTGTCACAGTAGAAACTAACATTTGTCTCATTTAATGCTGTAGGTGAAGATGTTTCCCAGTGCAGCACTGAACCAAGTCCATCTTTGCCAAACAATCAAGTGGGAGATTTAGGCTTACAGCAAGTAAGACTGGGAAGTAATCAGTATAACGTAGGGTAATAAACAGGGGTGTATGGCTACACTGAGTAGCACTGGGCTGGACCAACCACCACAAATTTTGGGTGCCTGGTACATTTTTATTCCAAACATTATGAAACATAGAAACATATTCTTGTAATTTAATCCATTATTCATTAACTCTTTCCCAGCAGTCTCAGACTTTTATTTTACTTTGGCTAATGTCAGACAATTTAACTTGTCAAAGGGAAAGATACTGCCATGAAATGGATAATAAGAAAATAATAACAAACAAACTCTTTCCTTTTTCTCTTTTCCTTTCCATTTTCCCTTTTCTGAGACTTTTATTATTTTACTCTGGATAATGCCCTTTGATTTTACTGATCAAAGGGAGAGGTACTGCCAGGAAAGGGATCTTAGCTCTAAGACATGCAGCAAACATATTAGCATGAACAAGCAAAATTTTGCTCAATTCTTATTTGCTATTCTTCCACAAAGAAATGTTGGTGTAAAGTTTATTAGTTTGACTGTGGATTTGTGAATAGTACAAATGTGTAGAACAGATCAAATCTTGAGAACATGCCTGTCTAGATGGAGATCATAACAGAAATTAAATCTAGAAGTTATTACCTGACATTCATTTTTCATTGGCTACATACCTGATAAAAGAACTCCAGTTCTACTGTAAGTTTAACATTTTTTAATTCTTCCAATTTCTCCTATTTCAGCACCATATATGTAAAGTAAAGCATACATGTAAAGCATAGATGTAAAGTTAACCATACATTAGGCATGTTAGGTTTCAGCATTGCTTGGCAGCTTTTCAAAATATTATTAGATGGCACTTCAACTGCTGAACTTTATACAGACTGTATATATGTAAAAGCTAGGCTATGAAAGGAAATGCCTACAATTAGGTTTTTCAGGACAGCAAGATGCCTATACAATTCTATATATTTTGTTTTATTATTTCAAGCAATTGGATGCTGGAGTAAAATCAGAATTTAAACTAAATGCATTAATGAAAAAATGAAAGCAGTGATGTATACATTAAATCCCGCTAAAAGGTAGTACTGTACTTCTTATTTTTTAGTTCAATTTAAATGTGAACCTAAACTTGCCACAACTGGTAGATGAGAGATCATCAAGTGTAGGTTGTATTTCACCATCACGAAGGTACAATTAAGTAATATTTATTTTCTTTCCATGTGATTTGTTAAAACATTCTTTGTCACATAAAAAAAGATTCATGAGGTACAGTCATGTAGACTTGTCACTATTGCATTAAATTTGCATTTACCTGTATTATATACCAGAATCAGCATTTTTAGCTTGAAATTTCAAACAATATGGCAATGAAATACAGTATACATGTATTAATCAACCCAACATGAAAATTACCTTTTTGTTGTTGCAGTCCTGCTGAGTTTACTATTCCTGGAATAGAAAGTGATGAGGAGGATCATTTCTATGAAATTGTGGTGGGAAACATTTTTAAAATGTACTGAGTTAAGTTAATCTGCAGGAAGGACACTGCTTAAGACATTTGAGCTGAAGCAGCTTGTTACAACTGGCTGTGAGAATATCAAGTGGGCAATATGTACCAAATAATATATACAGTAGAGTACTTTTTCTTCATTCCCCTTTCTCCATCAGATTGACTTCTTTGTAGTGCACCCACTGTAGCAAACTTTAATATAATATGATATCCAGGATGTGAACATTGTGTGGTATAACACTGGAATATATCTGGCACGTCATCACCATTTTGACTACTACTAGTGAGATTTTTGTCCTGACCTGACCTGAAAATTATTTTTATTTCATATGAAAGTACCTGTACTCTTAAAATAATGAAGATTATAGCAAATTACACCTCATTCATATCTCACTTTGTTCTTCACATACATGTATTTGGATTTGTTTGATATGTAAAGTGTACTGTATTTCCTGTATGAGTCAAGAACAGGTCAAAATCTGTGGGGAAATTAAAGCATCAAGTTTATGTAGAAAATTAAAGTGCATATGACCTGAAATTTTTTTTTTCATATGAAAGTACCCCTAAAATAATTTTTTTAATTTTTATTTTTTTAATTTTAATAAAATTCTTTATACACGGTAGCCTATTCAGTTAAAAATATTTACAAAACTGATTTTCAAAGGGCCGTGTACTCACTCATATTAAAATATATAAGTTACATAATAACAATAAATATAATTCTACTTTTAACTTATCCCACAATATTAATTTGTGCATGCAACTGTCGTGTGAAAGGAAGAATAGACTTCTGTTGTAGGTTATTAGTTATCTCACTAGATAGCTCGTTCCACGATT
Organism: Nanipora kamurai; assembly: GCA_036872915.1. Lineage (NCBI taxonomy): Eukaryota > Metazoa > Cnidaria > Anthozoa > Scleralcyonacea > Helioporidae > Nanipora > Nanipora kamurai. The sequence goes on along the minus strand of JBAHVQ010162157.1, from coordinate 13,803 downwards.
TTGTACCTCTATACAGAAAACTTCTTATCTAAGAAAATTTGTCTTAGGTTTAGGGAGCTTCAACTTAGTATTGTTGCTTAATAAAGAATTGCAAGTTACACCTCATTCATACCTCACTTTATTCTTCACATACTTGGATTTGTTTGATGTGTAAAATGTAATCTGCGACGTCACTTTCTTTGCACAACTTTTTAAAGCTCTTGTTTGAAACAGTATACATGCGGGGAATATGTTGCCGTGGAAATAACTTTACTAATATTATGATCTGTAATGTTATATGATGTATTCGCTTGCAAAGTTCCGTAAAAATATATTGAATAATCATAAAGATTTACTAATTGTTCAAAATGTTTTGCAAACAAAATGACGTCACAAGAGGACCAATTTACAAGTTTAAACAAATCGAAATAACTCAAGAATGAATTAAGATATGAAAAAAGTGTAACTTATAATTCTTCATCATTCTAGTAATACTCTCATACAAAACAAAAAAAATTTTTGCGTCATACAGTATGCACTTTAAGATCATTCGACGGGTACAAATCTGTAAATTATTAATTTTTTAGAAAGAAATGGAAAAGTTCGAAACATTGGATGATTTGCCTTATCACATTAAAAGTGATGTTGAGGAGGGCTTGGACATTGAAAAACATAACCGGAATGACTGGAGAGGACTGGCGTCAAGGCTACATATTAAATCATCATTTATTGAGACCTTAATTAAAAATCCACCTGAAAGTCCTTGCCGAGAAGTGTTTCAAAAAGCTTCTTCCACAAAAGTTACTGAACTTTTACATACATTACACATGATGGGACGAAAAGACATACTTGATGTCTTCTATTCACACATCGGTATGTAAGAATGCATCAATCTAAATGTAATTTTTTGTGTGTGTCGTGGCGGCGCCGGGGCTTACTGTTATGGGAGACAACAGAGGGAAAAACTAATTTACTTAGCGGGAGGACGAAATCTTTTTTATTGACGACTTTCCCAGCTCCTATAATACAGTTCGAATGAGGAGTTCTTTGCTTAGAAACACAGGATTTCCAGTTCATCGGAGTAGCAAATTGTCTTAGTAATATAAAGAAATTTTTTAACGCACAATAAGCGGTGTTTCGCGAGAAATCGTGAAATTATTTTAGCAACAGACTAAAAAGTTTGGTCACGAAGGATGTCTCTGCGTTTTAGGGCCATACCGTATCTGTTCGAATGAACGCCTGGGGTATTTATTTAATTTTTGCAACTTTTTGGGGGCGTTTAATCGATTAGAGGCATTTATTTGAACAGGGCGTTTATTTATACACTTAAAAACCAGACCCCCGATCTTTTTCTTGCATAACGTCTGCTTATTTTTTTGCCTTCCAATAAAACCGTAAAAAATATTCGATATACAGTACATAACGTCTGTAAATAGCTCAGGAAATACCCAACGTTGCGGACATCAACAAGCAATCTACGATAATTCAGCACACATGTAAGTGTACTAGTGTCCAAACGACAGCAGTAAGTTCATTTTCATTGTTACCGTCGTCGCCTATCACGTTTAACTCGTTTCCGGAAGAAGATTATGGACATTCTTAAAAGAGAACCGTGATGTGAAAGAAAGATACACACATTTTGAATTTTAAATAGTCCGGGGTACTGTACGCAAGCCTGTCATGAAAAGTAATCAACATCTAAAACCAAAACTAACCCTCCCTGTTTGCAGTTACTTTAGCATATTTACAAGAAAAGCGCTCGCATATTTGCAATGCTTTTGACAAAGTGGGGGGGGGCGGACGTGTTTTGGAGTAGGGGCGTTTATTCGACTAGAGGCGTTTACTCGAACAGCTACCGTATATAGACATGTCCGCAATTTATTATGTATGGCTTACGGCAGCTGGCACCTTTAATTTTCTCTTGTATAAACAGCTCTACTGTAAGCTGTTTGTAACCTTAACTCTATTGAGCTCAACATCCCAATTATAGGACTTGAGAGGACTATTTCACCTTAGAAGGTTTCTGTTCGAAGTTTGACCACTGAACTCTATATAAACTGGAAGGCTGACTGCCACTTAAAACATGATGCCAAAAATGGCCGACGTGGGACCTTTTTGGTCGTTTTCCTCAATCCCTCACGCAGTAACATTAATTAGAACCAGTCCCTAACACAAACAATAACTCTAAGCTTAACCCAAACTTGAAACAAAATTGAAGAAGCCTACGGCTCGAAATTAATGCTTGCAAACTCGCAAAATGCGAGTGTTTTTTTGTAATTTGCTAGTGAGAAAAATATCTAGTAGCAAGCGTTTACGAGTTAGAATCATCCATGTCTTCAAAACATTTCAAGAAAGCTGTTCAAATGCAAGAAAGAAAGTACGGACGGCATCTGAGACAAACAGCGGGAGCTGAGAAGAGCGCGATTTGTGTTAGTCATCGGCAAGCAGTTTTACACCGAGGCTATTTGCCATCCATCTGCACATTTGCGTGTTGTTGTTCGTGGCTTTGGGACTTGGAAACAGCTTTTGTTGCTTTTTAATTGTTGTGGATGTCTGAAATAAGTGCCTTCTTCAAGAGGCCTTCGACCTCTGATGCGATTGGGAATGACGACCCCGAGCCACCAAAGAACAAGAGTTTGAAGTCAGGATCGAACAGAAAGAACACCGCCGATCCAAAAATGGGTACCAATAACATGGACATGTTGATGAGAGTGAAAATTGAGGGCCCGAAAAAACAGGCTAATTATTACCTCAGGACTGTAGTAGCTAGGTGGTGGCTGTCAGGACAACGTCAAAGGAGACCAAATATTTAACACTCTCTTTATTTACCTTTTCAGGTCATTAAATTTAATGCAAAGTATCAATTCTAGTCTTTATATCTTAGATATAGTCATTCCAAAGGGAAAGCAGGTACATCAAGAATTTGCTAGTGGTCTTACCAGTTTGCTAGTAGAAAAAAATCTCACTAGCAAAACTTTGCTAGTGGACTAAAAAGTTAACTTCGAGCCCTGAAGCCAGAGATGAAAAGTTGCTTGGTTTATCCGCTCCCTTCTTCCGTACTAAGACAGTTCAACGCACTTTTATAGCTGATAGCACCAGATTATGAAACTCATTAGATGCTTATAGCAGGGGTCTAACTATTTCAAATAATTTTAGAAAACATGTATATAAGAACTTTCTGGATCGTAATTCTATGTTGGTCCATTTTGCAATTGGTAGAAATTAGTATTTAGCTTTTATTACCGTAAGTGAATATTTTCGTAAGTACAATTTTAATATTTTATTTAGGTCCACAATGTAAACTACTAGACTTTCTAGTAATTGTGTTATCCAATAAAGTCTTAATAATAATAATAATGAACCTTGGAACTAACCCCCTGAACGCCAAGTACTTTTCATGACATCCAGTCCAAGATCCAATCTAGGACATTCCTATCCAGGGGGTTTCAACGAATTAACTTCAAAAACTAAAACTAAACCACCCTGTTGATTAGTCACTCTCTGGAAATCCGCGTGGGGGCCTAGGGGAAACGATCAGAAGGCGTCCATGTCGGCCATTTTTGGCTTTACCTTTTGATCAGCTCATTGACTGGAGTTAACCTTCCAGTTTTTATAGAGTTTAGTTGGTTTGACTTGGTAGCCGGAACAAATTACACGGAAAAGTTCTTTTCTTGCGTGTGTTACGCCTTAAGGTTCTTTGCTACACTACGAATCGTGACCAAAAGTTTTGAAAGAATTTTTTCGCATCAACGGTGAAAACGTCGCAATGCCATGCAAAAACTCTGTTCTGGTTTCTTATTCTCTTCTTCCTTTTATTTATTTTTTCATCTGTTCTTTCTCTCCATTCTTCTTTTTTCTTTTCCTTGGATTTTACATTTGAAGACTTTTTTCGTTGTTTTTTCAAATATTTTACATTTTTATAGTATTAGATAGGTCCAAAGCTGAAAAAATCGAAAAACAAAAAGAGGTATGTTACATCGAATTGTTGTTAAAGGTGACAAATGTATTTTTTTGTTAGAACTATTCTGTTTCGTCAGGGATGTGGCAAAATTCCGAAAGGAGGGGAAATTTAAGAAATAAATAATAAAAATAAAATAATATTTAAATCATGGATACCGATGCACTTCTTGGAAAATATTTTAAAAGTAAGTCTTAGTAAATCATCTATTAGTATCATCAGAAAAAAGCTTTAAACGTATTGAATTTTCTGTACGCGTTATTCAATTTCTTTTCTTCAAAAACGATAGAACCTATAGTTATACAGACAGAAAGAGAGCGATAAGTTGCAGCCTTCGCCTGACTGCAATCCTTAATCTAGTAAAGTTAGTTCATTTAGAACTCATGCTTGAAGCTAGTCCTTACTTTTCTAAAATTAAGGCTTCAATGCTGCTTCACTGAAGTGGGTTCTCCGATGAAAAATACCCTTGTTGTTTTTTAAAGATATTTCAGCAGTAAGTAACCGCGCAAAATATCGTTGGAAGATTCGTTGAAATAAAGGTTGTATTCTACATGTATGTGAGCAATTTAAATTTTCAGCGCCGCCATTATACTAGCCGAATTTGGAGAGAATGAGTCGAGAGGTGCTTAGACGTCATAGCCTCAAAAAACTGTGCTGTGATTGGCTCTGATTTGTTAGTTCTAAGTTTATGACGTCAAAGCCTTTCTTTTAATTAGTTTTGCCACTTTAATGGCGGCATCCAAGATTCCAACTTTACAGATACAATATACACTTTGTTGAATATAAACTATGAAACTTCGCATGGCTACTTATTACGCTGATATCTTTAACATTAATGAAAAAATTGACAGGCGAAATTTTCATCGGAGAACCACTGTAATAGACACCTTTAAAACTTAGACAACTGAGACATCGGTGAGGTTTCATTTATAGATGTGAACGGCTGAACAATTTTAATATTAAACGAACCATGAACATAAACAATCACAGCTATAATTCAAGAATCAGTAAAAACTTACACCTATCTAAAACCAACGCAAACTGGGTGAAATGATGGTTTAGCATGCTTCGATAGATTCCAAAGAAGATGACACTTAAACACGGAATAACTCCTCAATAATCTAGAAATCGCTACTTTAAATTAATACTATTTTAACCTTTTTTATGTAATTGATATACGCTATTGTAAACTGCGAGGACACTCTTCGGAATCCAAGGTGGCTTGTTGTCACCCTACCCAGAACAGTGTCATCTCCAGCAAGGATGCTGAGTCAGTTTGTAAAAAGCTGATGATGCGGATGATGACGATGATGATGATGATCTGAAACTGAACGGAGGAAACACGATAAAAGCGATAAACACGTTGGCAATGGATAGATAGTTGGCAATGGGTTACAAATACGTACCTTAAAAAAGAAACTGAGGGGTTGCTTATGGATACTCAACCACAGTCCTTAAGAACGAATGCTGTCAAAGCAAACATCAACAAAACTCCGGATGATCCACTATGCCGTATGTGTGAACAGAAAGAGGAGAGTTCTTGCCATCTGGTCAGTGAATGCCCCCAAACTTGCTAACACCGAATATAAACGGATGCATGATGGAGTTGCTTGGGCTCTCCACTGGGAAGTGTGCAATCAAAATGGGTTACAATGTGGCGAGAAGTTGTACGAACACGTACCAAACTGTGTTACGGAAAACGAAGACCTCAAAGTGCTGTGAGACTTCACAGTGCAAACGGATAAACATTTAGGACACAATCGGTCCGATCTTGTCATTGTGTATAAGAAGGAGATGTGTCGTATTATTAATGTTGCATGCCCGGGGGACAATAGGGTGAAAAGTAAGGAAGATGAAAAGATTGAAAGGTACCGTGACCTAGCGATAGAAATTAAGACCTTATGGAAACTGGAAATGGTGACAGTAATCCCAGTTATCATTGAAACGTTAGGAACTATCCCCAGAAGATTGGAAGGCAGCATGGAACAGATTGGTGTAAGGATAAAATCAGTAACTTTTAAAAAGGTGCTCTTGGGAACTGCGAGAATACTCCGAAGAGTCCTCAGAATCTAAGATGGCTTTTTGTCACCCGACCGGAGACAGTGTCATCTCCAGCAATGCTACTGAGTCAGTTTGTAAAAAAAACATAAAATAATAATAATAATGATAATAATAATAATATATTGGCCCGCTGTTCAGGAGGTATATATCCACTAAAGAACGAAAAGTGTGAATTTGATCTAAATAATAATAATAAGAATAATAATTTTTATTAAGAACAAGAATTTTATTATGGTCCTTTCTTAAAGATGATAATTTACATATAGTGTAAAATAATCTGAAAATAAATATAAGCGAGTTAAAAATTAAGAGTCCACGGCGTAGTTGTTTGATTAAAATATAAGTTATCTGTCGGTTAACTATAGAATCATTGGCGGCGTAGCTGGCTCTCTGACAAACCAAGTTCTAAGTTTTTGTTTTTCACTTGATTGAGGGATTTTCTTGTACCTCTCATACACAAAATGGCTGATCTTAATAGAGCGAAGGAGAGGCGGCATATTCACATTTCCACTTGATTGCTAGCAGCTCTGCCATCCTCTGGTACACAACCGTTGTTTCTTTGCTAAGACCACCACTTGTAGAGAAAATCAAAGGTGTAAAGGTGCCACGCTCTATTTCTCGTATCCTATCACCATATTCCCTTTTTTTCATGTTTTCCTGACTTCTGTATAAAGAGCTAATGCTGGTGTTGCGATAACTAGGCGCGTTGGGATGAAATGCCCTTATATCAAAAAATTTCGCTTTGTTGGCGACACCAGAAACCTTTAGCCTTTATTTCTGGTCTAGCTTCATCTTGCCAATTTGCTGACTGCGGATAAATGCTTTCACTGGTAATAGACTGTAATTGCGGTTCCTTCTCTGTTTCGTTTTACACCTTACTCAGCCAATCAGCAGTAATGTCACGAATCTCGTTATGGCGTAAAATGGTCGTACCACCATGTGGGCAGATAATAATAATAATAATAATAATAATAATAATAATAATAATAATAATAATAATAATAATTTACAACTAAAACTGAATGGAGCAATTGCGATAAAAGCGATAAACTCGTGGGCAGTGTCACTATTGAGATACACGGCATCTTTTGTTCACTTAACCCTTTCCTGGCAGTACTCGTCTCCTTGACGAGTGAAATCGTCTGGCGTTAGCCAGAGTAAAATCATAAAAGCCCCAGACCCCCGGGAAAGAGTTAAGGAGGCTCCCTAGGGTAATTTTCAATAGAAGACTGGTAACTAAATATGGCTGGGCGCGCATGCGTCGATAGCGATCTTGTCGAATCGTTATTCTATCACGACAGCACCGACAGCATCAATACAAATGGGAAGTTTTTGGATGTTTGCTTCGGTGAATTTCTTTTAAGCTTGGTATTTAAAGCAAACAAAGTAAGCTCTACAACATATCTGTGATACCTTTCGGAAGATAATGTGTCCTAAATGTGATAATTGTGAAAATATGCCGATGTTCCGATTATTACCATATTATTGTGCCATCTGAACAAACGAAAATTCCACAATTTGAGAAATATCTCATGTTTTCCATGCTTCTTCTACAGTTAGATACACTTTGTAAGGAACTTACAACTATTTAAATGGTAGAAATACCCATAAGTGGAGACCGTACTAATTGCATCCTGTAGGTAGGGAACCACCTTGAGAAGAGATGAACTGGAGAAAATGTATAGAATGACAAGCAAGATGATGACAATGAACAGAGCTTTACATCTAGTAGCGAATGTCTGTTTATCTTACCTACCAAGGAAAGAAGAAAGACGGGAACTAATTTGAGTGGAGTATTGTGTCGACTTGGCAGTTCTGGGACTTGAAGAGTATGCACATCAGAGTACGGAAAAATTGGTAGAAGCAGCCAGAGGGAGTGAGATGGTAGAACCAAAGAGTGATGAAGAGTTCAAGAAAAGAAAGTTGCAAGACGGAAAAAATAGAGGAATGGAAAGGAAGACCACTACAAGGGCAACACATAAGACAGACGAACGGTATTGGAAGTGCAGATTAGTGGTTGTTAAAGGATGCAAAGATGAAGAGAGAAACTGAAGTACTGCTTGTGGCTGTGCAAGACCATGACCAAGCGGATGTATTGGTGATAAGCAGTCAAGCAAGGACTTGACCCGCAGATGTGAAAATGAAATTCAAATGATTTAGTTAGAGGAATTGGTAAATTAACGAACGTAAAAATTAGAAGTATCTCTATAATAAGTAGAGTATGAGGAGCAGTGCCTACACAACTGAGGGATAGGATAAAGGAGATGGGAATGTCAATCGAAACTATCCAAACCGACTTGCTGAGGACGGCGATGATTCTCAGGAAAGTACTAAAAACCTCAGGTTGCTAGATATGGACAATTCTATATTGTACGTTAAGTTAATGATAGTAATAATAACTTAAACTATCAAAACTTGAAAAGGGAATCAAGAAGATTTGGAGCTGCAAAAGTGTACCTGCAATTCCAATTGTCCTTCGAGTTCTTGGAACTTTCAGCAAGAACCTGAAGATTTGGTCCAGCAAAGTAGAGACAGATGAACACAAGAAACTTTCGCCGAAAGCTTGTTTGTTGGGTCGTGGCAAGGATTTTGAGGACACCGCTAAACGTTTACCTAAGGCTAACCTGATATGTAATAATACCGCCTGTACCAGCTTGTAGTGTGTTAAATGTATATCATAAATGACAATTACAGTATCAACAATTATAATAATATAATAACAATAATCACACTATTACTACCAGTGAAAGGAATGTGGGAGACTAAGTGGATAGAATGCCAAACTGGAACTGTAAAACTCACCAATGGTTACATTGGTATGTAGTAATTGTAATGAAAAGAAAAAAATAAGTTTATTCCCATTTGGTGACGAGATAGGAGATCCAAATGAAAATGACTACAAGTATTAAGGTGTCGAAGAATTAGACGAGGTGTTGCATAGAGAAATGAATGAAATATGTTTAAAGCCTATCTCGAAAGACTCTGGCTGTTACTAAAATGAAACCGGGACGCTCGAAACCTGTATTTAGCTGTCAACAGTTGGGCAGTTGCAGTTATTAGACATAGTATTCACTCACCGACGGGATTCAAGGCTACTTGCTAAAAAGGTTTAACTCTCTTCATGGAAGAGTGTGGAAATTAGTGGAAAACCTGGAAGCTTGATTAAAGCAATGGGACGCAGAAGGGTGACTTCTTATCTATGGATGACCTAAAGCTGTTGCGAGAAGCGAAAAGAAGATTGATGCGTTGGTACGAACCGTAAAACTCACCATTGGTTACACTGGTATGTAGTAATTGTAATGAAAACAAAAAAAAATGAGTCAGCTGCAGGGGTATGCAATTCCCATCTGCTGACGAGATAGGAGATCCAAATGAAAATGATTACAAGTATTAAGGTATCGTAGAATTCGACCAGTATAGAGAAATGAATGGAATGTGTCCAAAGCCTATCTCGAAAGACTCAGGCTGTTACTAAAATCAAACCGGGCCACTCGAAACGTGTATTTAGCTGTCAACAGTTGGGCAGTTGCAGTTATTAGACATAGTACTGGAATTTTGGACTGGACCAAGGAGATCGGTGTGCTGCACAGGAAAACAAGAAAGATGATGACAGACCATGTATTGCACATCAAATGTGACGAGATTGTACATGCCAAGAAGGTGAGGCGGTAGAGGGCTCATCAGTGTAACAGAATGTGTATCGAATGAACGCCGCACTATTAGACCTTTACCTTGTGCGTAACAGTGTGGTTCTTCAGCACGTTGCTACTGATGCTGGTCTGCAAGGGAGTAAGATAGAGGACAAAGGTACGTACAGCAAATGGATTTTAGAGGAGAAGGAAGAGGCAAGGGAAGGCATGGATCTGCATGGACAGTTCGAGTTCGAATCAAAGGACATAAAAACACCAAACTCCTGGAATTGTCTTGCACAAGGTGGCTTCAAGAGAGAAACAGAAAGCCGACTTGTAGCAACCCAGGATCAGGGTCGTAGACACCAACTCCATTAAGAAGTCTATTTACAAACAAGGGAAACTGACAAGTGCCGCCTGTGTAGAGATAAAGTAGAGACTATTACGTCAAATTCATCTTCATTAAGTCAAAGAACTGCTGTTTAATCCATAGCTGGGGGACTACTTCTTGTCTGGCTTCTAGTTTTCATCCTGTCTGGCTTGGGTGACTATACCCGGAGCTAAAGCTCCCGCCAGCATACCTCTTCGGGTCACTGAGGCGCACAAGCCCCCCATCACCACTACAAGGTAGTAACCCCGGGGGATCATTATTATTAATATTTATATTATTATTAATATTATTATAAATAATATTATTATAAATATTATTATTATAAATATTATAAATATTAATATAATTGTTATTATTATTGCTGTTAGTATCATTGTTAATTTTAATTTTTGAATTCTTAGTGGAGGAAAGCGAGTTATCCCAGTCAAGAAACAGCACCAATAAGTGGTAACAACTTAAACGTTAGGTACCTGTATTTTAATCAGCAAATTTAAAACTTGCTGCATGTGTGTCTTGGAAACTATTTTACTTTTTACGCATAGGGACGCAGCTCTTCATCAGATTCAAATCTACAAAAAAGCGCGAAAGTATTTAGATATGAAAAATCTCTGCATAGATTTGAATGATAAATCAACTAAATGTCGTTAAACGAAACAAACACATCACCCTGCCATTTGTCGTTCGTGAAAAGTCTGTCATCCTATTCATTAGATAAACCTTTAAAAGGCATATGACGTAAACAAATCAGTTCAGAAGAAACCATCTCTGATGTAAGAACGTTTGAAATTATGAAGATTGGCTTTTATGACTTTCCCTTATCTCACTTCGTTCTTGAGATATTAAGATTTGTTCAATGTGTTAACGACTCAACTTTCTGCGTCACATTGCTTAACGACTTCTTGGAAAATCACGTATACATTTGACGTTATCAACAGAAATCATTTGGAACTATTTGTGGCACATATGGATCCATTGGCAATAAACAAGGAAAGTTTTAAGAGGCTTAACTGAATAATGTCAATGGCATACGCGATTTCCCAGCAAGTCGTGATGCAGTGTGACATAGAATGTTCAGTCATTTGCATTTTAAACAAATCGTAATATTTCAAGAACAAAGTCAGAGCGAGCTGTGAAAGACAATCTTCATGATTCCAAAAGTTCTTTCATCAGAGATCGTTTCTTCTGAACTGACTTTTTCGAGTAATACGTCTTTTAACTCGTTTAATTTATTCCCAAATACCTCCTTTGATTCACATGTCTCTCCCTTCCTTCCCAATCGAAATGCCTTACCTTATAGAATTCTCTCTGACAGAAAAGAGGGATTTTTTAAGATGCTAGAAGTCTAACTTATAAAACATGAAGAAGGATGGTTGATTTAAGAAATCTGTCTACAAGCATTAACTTTTTTAGCACTTCTTCCTTAAATAAAAGTCACAGACAAGCAAACTTTGATCAGAGAGATAGTGTGAAGATCACTTCACTAACGCACTACGACATCAAACAATTTTTACATAAACTGTTTTAGTTGCAAAATGCTATGTTTTACAAATTAATAGCTTGCTTATCTGATAAGTGATCTTAAGTCAAACGATGAGACTGCATGCTGCGAAGGCTTTCCAGTATTTTACTGCAGGGTGTTATAATCTGGCAAGATTAATTTAGGCCAAGTACTATACATACTTATGAACGTTGGTAGGGTGACTTCAATCATTAAAGTATGCTCTAAATTTTTAGTGATATACCTGATTCTCACTCACTTCAGCGGATAAGCGAAGGTAAGTTTTTAATAACTGTCAAAATAGCATTTTAACAGTAACGTCGAGACGATTTGTTTGACGTTAATTCCTCGAACTACCTGTCGTAGAAAATTGCGCAATATTTCCGGTAAGGCTAGGCAAACTTGTAAAGCATTTGGCGTGGTCGATTTCGCGAATTGGTGTGGACATCTGGTTTAGATCGACTTGTTGCTAGGTTTTTTGTCAAGTGGCTTTCTTAATTATAGTCTGCGTCCACAGGATGTTAACTATGAACTTATTACTTCGATCTTAATTCACTCATTGATGTAGACAGTCACACGAAGTTTAACTCTTTCCTGTCCGAGGACTTTCCCGTAGACGAGGACTTCTGGTCACTTATTACTTCGATATTAATTCGTTCATCGATGTAGACAATCACACAAAGTTTAACTCTTTCCTGTCCGAGGACTTTCCCCTAGACGAGTAAAATCGTCTGGTGTTAGCCAGAGTTAAATACTAAAGTCTCCATACGTCACTGAAGACCTATACGGAAAGGAAGGAGTTAAAGGCGATTTTAAGCCGGGTTGTCACGATCACATTTTCCTGTGCTTGTTTTGTTTATATGTGTCTCTTTCATCGCTAATGACCTAAATGATGGGCTGGAGAAGATGTTTCAAGGTTGATTATGTGAACTAGACATTCCTAAAACAAAAGGTTGATTGGAGCAAGTCGTAACTGATCGTGGTGATATGTGTAACGAGAGAACAGAACCATACTAATTACTGACAATGTCTTAACCTTTCAAATTCCGCATGATTATTACCAGAGCTCTGCAGTTCTCGTTGACCCATAACTGACGGAAATTATATTTGTCCTTCGCTTAGGAAAAGTGAACATTTGGTAAATGAATTACCACGGGTGATTCGAACCTGACGATTGCGAACTAAAGTGGTCTGAATGATTGACCCGCAGTTGCACTTCTTAGTTTGAGGCAAATTCTTTAAGTACGAATCTGTTGAATTGTTTGGTTCTATACGTAACAATTTATGATCTTATAGCTAAACTGTTGTCATACAGGAAAGGATTGAAACGAGAATCACAGAATAATACTTCATGATAAATGAATTAAGAAAATGATATGAAATTCAATCATATCGATTGCATGTTTGTCAGGAATTACGGGAGGAGACATGCTGGGTGTCACGTTGATCAGTTCTGTCGTGTTTCCATTGACCACGAACAAAGGCGGACGGAGATAAAGACTACTGGAAACTAAAAACACCGTCTTTCCTCCGATTATTTAATCATTGAAACATTACTTACGCTTTCGATGTACCCCCCAGCTGGCGCAATGGTCTTCAAAATTTTGCCATTTTCCAAACAAGTGTTCAAGTCCGAGTTGCCTGTTTCCAGTTTTTAGTAGCCTGAATGAAAACCTACCAGACGTATTGTTTAGGATATTACGGAGCCTGTATTCAAATTATATAATCTTATTCTAAAACGAGTAAAGGCCGTATAAATGTAGAGGAGAGAAATAACGTGCAAGAGAAAAAAGTCTTTACAGTTGTAACTGTAGAACTAAAAGATTTAAGGAATTACCTTCAGCGCTATACCGATCCATGCAACATGAAATTTGTAGAGTCTCGATAGTTAAACACCTGCAGATTTTAACTTTCACATGTACCTTACGTACATTCTATCGTCTAGTCTGTACGTATTGCGCATGTTTATTGTCTAGCATTGTTTTTAAGTCGAAAGTTTACTAAAAATTAAGTCTACCGTTTTCCTTTAGCGTCGACGTTAATTAGTGTGCTGTAATTGATTTAGAATTTTAACTGATCAACTATCTATATAATTGTAATCAACGAAACATTTCATTTTTCGGGGACATTTTTAAATAAAGTAAAGAGTTTTTCATGGTTTTAAACTCATGTTCGAGTGTTTTTTCTTTTTTGTTTTTGAGCTCATAGCGCTCTGGCAATTGGCTTTGATGTCCCACATTTGTGAGGCATCAAAGGTGACTGTAAATAACAGTTACTTTCATCCTGC
>JBAHVQ010162146.1:0-12305 GCA_036872915.1 Nanipora kamurai | reverse complement strand
CTCTCCTTTTACCAAACGAGTTTCTCTTCGTTGATTTTGTTAAGTAGCTTATTATCTCCTTCGCTCTCGGTATCTGCGCAGTCTTTCCGCTTTTTCTTATCACTTTAACTTCGCTTTCGTTATCACCACTTTTCTGACCTCCTTTTTTTCTGGTTTTCATTTTCTTGTTCATTTTCCACAGCGATAAGCGTTATTTCTCACCCAGAAACCACATTTCTTTAACTGAAATGTTGTATTTTTCCCGCCAGTTAAAATTTGAACATTTGCCACTTCCTAGCAACCTTGATACCAGTCCCCAGATTTGCACACGGCATCGACGCATATAATATATGATATGGAGCGCATGTACATGACATCAAAATCTGGGAATCCAAAGTTTAGAACTTACCAAGCTGTTATTTGTACATGTTTTGTAGGTCGTTATGGCAAGTCCCTGTTGAAAACATATGCCTGATAAAACAAATCGTTTTTAAGTTATAGAATTTTAAATTTGAACATAATTTTGATAGAACATAATTATGTTCTAAGTAAAATTATTTTCGAGAAGGACCATTCATTTTCTTTATTTATTGCCTCATTAGTGACATTAGAACACGAAGTGAAATCAATAGTATTAATAAAAAAAGGCTTTATAAATCAATAACACGTGTTAAAGAGGGTTTTCTAGATGTTTTGTTCGGCTGGTCAGGCGATCCACACGACCTCTGGATAGATATCCTTCTTCTCATTCACAGGTGTATTAACCTGATAATCTCAGCTTGAACTCTCGTCAGGACTGGATCACAATATGTTATTATGAGAAAGAGAGGGTACTAACATACATTAATTTTCAGCGTTTTCTCTGGTTTCATTCCAGTGGCTTGCTCAAGCAACAGCCCGTCTGACGTTGCTAGAACTCTGTCGCACATTGCTGATGTATTAAGCATCATGGCCGGAGAAGAAGGAGGTTTAAGAAGTGGTCCAGGAAAGAATCCTGACTGGAAGAAAGCGAACACTTTACTCGAGGTATGGGAATGTTTAAAACTACTTGTCAAAGCCAGCAGACGCTACTCTACACACTTGTATCAGACGCAAAGCGTTAACTCCGGCTTCCTTCGTAACATCGGCATTACTATAAAAAAATGTAGAAACGCGACGTCAACGAAAGTCGTCCCTCATTTGTTTCATTTTTGTAACTACTTATCTTAAACTAGTAGTTCTATTGCTGACTTACACTTTGTGTGATATTACTGTTGAGAATAGCAGTTGAAATCCGAGATTCAGGAAAGCAGTTTTGCTAGTGATTCACGACTGATTCAGCGATGTATTACTTTCGTAAATGTAGGAAGGAAAATTGTCAGATGGCGTGAAGGAACTTGCAGTTCAGCGGGAAAGATGGATGGGGT
Source organism: Nanipora kamurai (assembly GCA_036872915.1). NCBI lineage: Eukaryota > Metazoa > Cnidaria > Anthozoa > Scleralcyonacea > Helioporidae > Nanipora > Nanipora kamurai. The sequence goes on along the minus strand of JBAHVQ010162146.1, from coordinate 10,920 downwards.
AAGGCTAGAAAGGATCTAAGAGTATCGATTCGTAAACGATTAATTTTACGAACGGAGTCAGTACTTAATGCTAAATCTTTTTTGCGTGTGAACATTTTACTTTTTGCAGTTCCGCATTGCATCTGACCCGTTGCGCTCGTCAGTATGAAGGTGCTGAGCAAACTCTCATTCGAAAAGCCGTTATGGCTACAAAACAAGCAAGTATCTTTAACCTCAGTATTTCTTAGTTAATTTATACATGTTCATGTAAAGATGTCGATAATTCTGTTTTTTTGCAGCTTGTAGACATTGGTTATGAAACAAACGGTTTGGCTTATGGCATCGGAAAGTGGGTCACAGCCAAAGCACCAGGTAAAATTTCTAGTACTCGGACGACTGGGGTAACGGAACGAGAAATAACGCGAGGTGAGCATGCGCGTATGAGAAGAAGACGAGAAAGTGAACGGGTAATAGAGAAAAGTGGATGGACGGATGGGAAAATGAAAGAAAAGCGAGGGTATGGAAAGGAAGTGGAAGGAAAGAGAAAGAAAGGAAAATAGGAGAGACAAGGGGAGAGGAGGGAAGAAAACGAAAGGAAAAGAAAGGGTACAAGGGTAAAGGGAAGGGATTGAAAGGAAGGAAAGTGAAGCAAAGGGAAGGAAAGAAAAGGGAAGGAAGTGATAAGAAAAGGAAGGGAAGGAAAACGAATGGAAGGTAAGGAAAGGAAACGAAAGTAAGGGTCGGATTGTTGGAGGGGGAATGGAGAAAATTTTAATGGAGGATTTTAACCTTAAATTCCGGCATACGCAATTAAGAAAATATTAAGCACGTTTTTTAATTTTTATTAATTTAGCTCGCGTTGACCTGTCAGGCGGGTGGAGTGATACCCCTCCCATCACTTACGAACATGGAGGAACTGTAACGAATGTAGCTATAAAGATTGATGGAATGGCAAGTTGTATTTTTCAAAATACGGATAAATTAACCGAAAATATCAACTTGATGGACAACAGTGATGACATTTTTCTTCTTTCCTTCAGAGACCAATTGGAGCTAAGATTCGAAAAATACCAGAGTAAGGTCACTGTATCAAGCTAGAGAAATTCAACCACAAGTTGTTTGTTTTTCTAGAAAAAACTTTTTTTTGTCATAATTAGTTGAATTTGAAGGTAAAAATTGTATTAATGTCAGCATTCCATCTCTTTATAAGGTTGCAACTTGTATTAGTTGTTGGTCGTGGAGACAAGGCCTTACGTTTGGTTTGTAACACTTTAGAAGACATTCAAGACTTTTCAAATCCATGTGCACCGGGTAAAATTAAAATTCAGTGAAACCTTTGCCTACCTTTCGGACCTTGCTTTTCAACGTTCCACCCGTTAGATCAAAAATAAGGTTTAACATTAGAACCGCCGTCCATTGGACCATTCAGTATTGTTTTATCTGATGAGACTAGCTTGAGAATCTGTTTACGCACCCAATTTGCATACATTAAATCGCAGAGATATGCAAGTTAAAGGCCGAAAGGTCAACTAAAAATTAACTATATCTGTAAATCTTACCTGTCGGAACCTCTTTGTGTTTAGGTGCTCTTTTAAAGTCAGCATTCTTGTGCACCAACACCCTCACCCTCTCCTCCGAGACTTCTTTGAAAACACAACTCCAAGTTCGTTATGGGTGTGGCTTTGAGCTGCACACTTGGTCAGATTTACCTCACGGATCTGGCCTGGGAACGAGCAGTATCTTAGCCGGCGTCACGTGTGCTGCAATTTTAAGAATCCTGAACCGTAATCATGACGACAGCACGTTGCTTCACCTTGTAATCCACCTTGAGCAGATGCTGACGACAGGTGGTGGGTGGCAAGATCAGGTCGGTGGGTTGTTACCAGGTGTAAAGAAAACGACGTGTGCCGCTCAAATTCCTGTCATGGTAAAGCCAGAACTTTTGCATCTCAGCAGTGATACTTTAAAAAAATTTGCGGAACACACAGCGCTTATCTACACCGGAAAAACACGTCTGGCGAAATATATTCTGCAGGTAAAATATTGATTAAGGTGAACTGGACAGCTGGGGTTTGTCAGTCAGCTCGAAAACTTTAATTTCTTTCATTGATTTAACCCTTTCGTGCGCGTTGTTGTTCAGCTGTGTGACAACTTTTCTCATTTTACTCAATCTAACACGAGATCATGTTACCCTGTTTTTTATAACAGATGCTCCTTAATCAAACATTACACATCTGATGACTTGCCCTTTGGAACCAGTGACATAAAATTCCCGAGAATTTCGACGTTTGCCGATCGAAAAACTACAGGGGGACATTGAGATTCGAGAGCGGGCAACAGTTTAGTTGTAACATGTCATGTGACTACAACTCAACCTGTTGACGGCGTACACTAGAGGCTCATAGGGAGGAAGGGCTACGGGTGCGTTCGCATTCTTGATAAGTTACTGTGGTCCGCCATCTTGGAACCAACCGTTCAACTGAACAGAAACTGTTCATGTGTTTCCTCATTTTTCTCTTGTTTAACTTCAAAGTAGTCTTAGAGAACGCATGAAATGCAGTTTTTAACTGCCTAATTTCCCTGGAGGAGCATCTCTTTGAACGCCGAGAAACCCCACCCCGGCTTTCTTGCGCTCTTACCCCCCAGAAAGTGCTGGCTACGGGTCTGCTGTACACAACGATGATTATTTAAATGCAATACTAAATATGAACGAAACTCAAGCTAGATTTCTGAAGAGAATATCGTGAAAGAATGATAGCTTTATAGCATTACCTGTACCTTCTTTGTCGTTCTTCGTTTCATTTTCTAGGATGTCATTCGCCGCTGGTATGGTAGATCTCCAGAAATTCTCAAAAATGTTGATGAGCTTACAAGGAACGCGGAAGTTTGTGCTGTGGCTGTGCAACAAGGTAACTGGAATGGATCCGAACTACATAAATGAATACTACATAAAGTGGTCAGTCACACAAAAATTTGGAAGATTAATCTGTGAGCTCGAGTAATAAATTAAATCAACTACTCCAGTCCACTCACGCCTTGAGTGAATATTCGTTTAATTTATGCAGACTTTTGAATTACTAAGAGTATATTTTGTGAGCAAAGTTTTTCCTTCTGTGTACAAAATATCGCCACAGTATTTTATAGACGCACTGTGATGTACTACCTATTCATTGCATAGCTTTAAATAATTTAAAGCAAGCAAGTGTACAAAAATTCTTTCAGATTTTGCAAAAAAAGATCTTCGTTCTTCTTGACGAACCAATTGTAACCACAAAATAAAGCATTACAGGTTTTCGACAAAAACTTTGTTGAACTGAGTGTTTTTCTCCGAGCTAAACAGTTCTTACATGTTCGTGGATATTGACCGTCCGGGTGAGTGTAGTCTTGAGAAAGGCTGTTGGTGGAAGTGGCTGACGTTTCGACGGCCTTAGCGACGGTCATCTTCAGAGCCAAGTGAAGAGTAAATGTCAGGTTCGCGTATATACTTACACTTAACTTGACTTTGAAGATTACTGCCGCTAGGCCGTCGAAACGTCGTCAGCCACTTCCACCAATACTCTTTCTCAAGGCTACACTAACCTGGACGATCAACTTCCACAAACATGTAACAATTCTCCCAGGTTCTCCCAAACCATTTACTTTACTATACAGTACTGGGTAAGCACATCGTAGTGCTATAAGCAAAATGTTCAAGAAATACTCCTGCAAGTTCGAAAATAACCCATTTCAGGTAATCTTGAAGAGATGGGTCGCTGTCTACATTTGTATAGAAAACAAAAAAAGGTCATGGCCTCAGGTAAGCTCTAGTCTGCTTCTATTTCGTCCTCTAGGTTCTCGAAAAATCCAAAATTTCAACATTACCATATATATCGCTGAAATCGTCAGAAAAATTAAATGTTCAAAGCAAAATTTCACTAACTGCTGAGATGTTCTTGCGACAATTTAAATACTTATTGTCGAGAAAGTGTTAATTTAGTAGATAACTGCAAGATTCTAACTTGGGTTCCTAGACCGATCAACGTTAGTGTTTTTGCTTATGTTTAGGAAGTGAGCCACGCGAGGTACGGGAAATTATCGACGCCATAGAAGAAGAGGTGCACGGTAAGTGAACTTATGTTGACCGAGATGGACACTGTACTGTTCAACGCAATGGTGTATGGGTAATACCTTTTCGGAAAACGGACAATTTTGGGCCCCCATGCCCTCTCTAGTTTATATATGATCTCTATGATCACGGCAATGACAAAAACTGGGCATTACTAACGGTGGCAGCAGCGAAGAATACTTCAGGTGGAAATAATAATAAAATAATCCCACAATAGCCTACGAGAACCGTTCATTTAAAAAGCCAATACAAATGTAGTGCTGCCGGTATTTACCTTAAATTCATAATTAACCTACACTTCTGAAGTCGACTGAAAAAGTTGACTCGAGCGGGATTTGAACTCGCACCTTTGGGAATCAGGTCCGCCGCTCTACCTGTTGAGAGTTTGCTAGTTTTCCGCTCGAGTCAACTTTTTCAGTTGACTTCAGCAATGTAAGTTAATTATGAATTTATCGTTTCATATTACCCTGAGGAAGATTCTGAAATAGAATTGAAACACGGTATTTAGCTCTAGTTGGACTTTTCATTATTTCAACCAAAGCGTTAAATCCTTTATTCAACTTATTATTACTGAGGACTGAGAACTTTACAAAAGAGTGTAAAAACCATGCAATTATCACACCGCTTTTGTGGTAACCGGGTTATCGCATATTATTGGCCCTGGATGCATCTTTTAATTTCTAACGATAAACGTTTCTTCTTCGGTCAACTACAAAAAAAATCATTTGTCCGTGGGTGAATCAAAATATGAGGTAGTTAATCGACGTCCACTCCTGTGATAAGTGATTTAACGTCGCTTGTGAAACTTGAACGTCCTTTTGGATCATCCTTTATCGCACTCGTGACAATTAACCCTCATTTGATGGGCAAGGTTAAAATAAACCTATCTATCTGCTCCAATACGTGTCTTTCAGGTTGCTGTTTTGCAGGGGCTGGAGGTGGTGGATTTTTGTTCGTTATAACGAAGAGACCAAATATTCACGAGGAGTTGAAGACCATATTGAAAAATTTAAACAAGGTAAGGTTTACCCAAAGATAAGCCCCGGCTACTTTTACTTTTACTTCTTTATCTTTTCTTGCCCTCGATTGCCACATGGCAACTTAGTAATTTTACTCGTTAAGGGAAAACCTCCTTAATGTCCAAAGAGTTAATTTTTTTTCGCAGATTGCATTTTAATACTACTAACGTTATGTTTCCTTTTTGGTCCAAGAAGGAATACTGGCAAAAAGTACTGGTTAGGAGTAAGAAGTAAAAAGTACTGGTTAACACATATATATTTTCTTTCGTTCTTAGTTTCAAAGCGATAGTTTTGAAAACAAAACTGCAAATACGACATTATTGTATATATTACGTTTTTGATTTTATTCCTGAAACCATTTTGCCTGATATTATTTTGTATTATTTTACAGGATGAGAATTTATATCCAGTGCACAGAATTGAAGTTGATCTCGAAGGCCTAACTGTACAGGATGAACAATGAAGTTAATATTTTCAACGTATTTACATTGTTATAAGTACGATATTTTAAGAAGCTAATGTAATATCTGATAGCACTATTTACAGCTGAACAATATGTTCATATAATTTTTAAACTAATATTTTTAATGGTTCATTAAGCCAATGCTAGCTCTTCTCCTTCTTGAAATCACTAATAAAATACATATTTATCCTATCAAATGCTGGTAAGCATAGTTATAGATCTTTCCTTCAATTCAGTCAATGACCACGAAGCAATGGACCCAAGTCGAAGCCACAGGAGGCATTTGAGATGTTTACTCTATTTGGTCCACCCTGGCCATGAATAAGATGCATTGTTTCGTGGGCACTGGACCGAATCCGCGAAGGTTTATTAATCTGGGTAATAGTATGGTTTTGAGTAATATTTGGAAAAACCATGCACGAGTGAGTTTTTCAAAAATTGTCAAAATAGTACAAGTCCGAAGGACGAGTGCTATTTGAGATCCTTGAAAACACACACTCGTGTGTTTTCCAAATTACACGAGAAGTCATGCTATTACTAATTAATAATATACATGTACATGAAAATAAACAATTGACGCGAGTAACGAAAACCGCTTGCCAAAGGAAATCTACTGAAAAACCGCAGTACTTTTTTTTCAAACGCAAATCTACTTAAAACGCCGGCTATTTTTGCTGTAATTCTATTTAATTTTTCAGCAGCTGCGAGGTATGTTTCGATTGGTTCCTTTTAATTTTTATGGTTTTTGATTGGGTAACTGGCTCAAGAAATTTGCACTGTATACAGGACGAAAAAAATTGATAGCGCTTACATTCTAGTTTGCAAAGTTAATGGAAAGCTGCAAATACCATATTTGTGAAACATTTGCACCTACAACAAAGTTTCAAATACCGTGATTACATCAAATTTGCTTCGCAGCAAAACATGTGCAGATTCGTTTATCAAGTTCGCAGCGTCGCAAACTCGTGTGTAAATATGTTTCAAACCCGTAGTGATCCAAATTTGAAATTGCAACCATGGCAAACTAAATGCAAATTTAACTTGGAGTAAATTTGCCAAGAAATTTTCAACGTGTCATTTGTGCAAAGCTGTTTTTTTGTGCCCTACTCTTAGCCAACCAGAATCAAAAAAATTTTTCAAGTATATTATTAATCTCTTAATAGAGTAGTTTTGTGATATATTTTCACGAAATAATCCCTATACTTTTGTAAGTTCTATCGGATTTATTACGTAACTTAGTCAAATATTCTGGGATTAAACTCCATCTTCAAGTCGAAGTGTTTGAACCAGTCTGTATCCATCCACAGTCTTTAAAGAACAAAAGCAGACGCTTTCTTTGTGTCTTCCCAATGCATGGCGGGTACCTCGTTTTCACGGTATTTCCTCTTCTTCGTAAAGAGTGATCCTGCAATTCAAGGAACACCCGCTAGAAATGAGTTAGCAACGGTGAAAAATACAAGAATTCATTTCTACATTGCTTCCTACCTTTAAGACAATTCCTTTGGTCGTCAAATAGAACGCAGGTTTAATTTGCAGCGATTTGCAAAGCTGTAAAACAGAGTATGCTCATTTTATCATTCAAACTCATCCTTCTGCCTCGGCGAAAATATAATTAAACCTAAATACGCTAACTTTCTGTACATTAAACTTCATTATAACCATGCGGGTTGGGGCAATTTGAGACATGTACTAGGCGAGGGCAAAAAACAGTATCAACCTTTCCGATTAGAAAATGATAATGAAACTCCAGTCCTGACTGACTTCGCGATAAATATTGGGGGGGCATGCCCTCCTTATTGATATGGGTCCCTTGCCCCCTACTTCCGACCTCTCAAGTTCTAACGCCTTGTGCACATCATAGGATTGGCCAATCGAGAAACCATGGAAGGACTAGGTTCTAAATAACAAGCGCGGGCTACAGCTGGTTAACGACTGCGTTTTAAAAGTTCCATTCAAAAACTCATGAATAATTATTGAGCATTTTAGCTTATCAAGTCACCAATAATACGTCACGTGCATGGACTTTATATCTGTATATCTTATGTATTTATATCTATATATGACAAAACACCTCTTAATAGTATTCTTTATATTGCTTATATAGCTTGTTTTTCTCCCATGCTAATAGTTTTCACTGACAATGTGAGCCATTGTTTGGACTCCACAGGGAAACGCTTTTAGGAGTTCATTTATGAAGCCGTTCAATAAACTCGCAGAACGTGCTCTATCGAGTCAGAATCCTATAAAACACCGCTGCTCATTAATTAAACATTACTTTAATGACAGCCCAGGTAGATTACCCACAACCCAGTTGTTCCAGGGTCTCTTCAGTGACCAATACTTCATACACACCTGTTTTTCTCGTACGGATAGTAATTCATATCCAGCACAACTGTTGATTATGTCTGAGAATGAAGGCACTGGGGTGTCTAGAACAGAAATGGGCAAACGAATAACTTCCTTTTTTCCCAGTCTACACGTGAAATTAAACAATACATTAAATCAACAATGACAACAAATGTATTTCCTGAAATGCCTAACCTTTCTTTTCCTTTTTCTTCTCAACTTTTGGACTATCAAATAACAAAAAGACTCGTTAACGGCACTCGAGGGGTACACATGTGAGAAAGAGCTAACTGAGCCAAAAGTAATCTCAAATTCATTAATAATTGATGAGCTAAACACAAAGGAAATTACTACCGACATGTTTGGATACCTGAGGAACAAATTACATAATAAGCCAAGTTTCACTGAGATGTGAGAGAGTATCATACACTCGAAAGTCGTGTTTCATCAGATATTCCAACACCTCGAAGTTTGCAAAAAACCTCGGCTATCAACAATCTCCTCGGTGTTTGGATGTCCTGATGAAACATTCCTCGTGTATATGTAAGATATTAAACCTCTAGGTTATTGAATTTAACCTGACCACCAACTATAAAGACTTAGTAACTTAAACTTCGAGCAAAATATCGTAAAAGGAACTTCTGATTGTAACCTTAATATAAATACCAAACATCTCCAAGTGAGACGGCAAGCAATTCGCCAGATTAGTTTCTTAATACTGAATGACATTAAATTTGATTGAGTATTAAATTTGCACGTAAGCGACCAGGTGACGTGTCTCCACATACTACAGGTAACAAATACATACTCTTTCTTAGTAGCTGCATTGGTTCTTCTTGGGTTGCATGCATCCTACGAAGAAACGATGTAATCAATAAGCGGTGAATGCTTTCCTAACTGTGGTCAATCATTGTGAAAAGAAAGAATCTATTACTTACCAGCTTCTTTCGGTTTTCCTTAATTTTTTCTCTTCTTAATTTAAGTTCGTCGTACTCTTTACACGCTAGATAGTGGAAAATAGCTTCAACATACCGAGTGTCGTTTTTATTAATTCTAGCATGTAAAGCGAATTGAAAAACATTCTTTTCTCGATCTTAAAAAGTTACCAAGCGACCGGCCAATCTGCGGTGGATACTTCGCATTATATTGCCTTCTGTCTTCTCTTTACTAACATATGTGACGACTTCTGCTTCCCCTTTATCCCATGTTTATTTCAGTTTAAACTTAGGAAACAAAGTGATACTTTCTTCTCCTTAACCCTTTCTGTCTTGTTTAATTGGTGTTGTTTAACTTTTTCCTGTCCGAGGACTTTCTCCTGGACGACTAAAATCGTCTGGTGTTAGCCAGAGTTAAATACTGAAGTCTTCAAAGGTCATTGAAGACCTATACGGACAGGAAGGAGTTTAAACAACCCTTCATTTCAAAGATCTATTGATTCTGATGTTAAAAGTTCGATTTTGAAGGATTGAACTGTGCCTTGGTTCGACCCCCAAATCACCCACGCTCCTGCATTAATTGTTCGTTTCACTGATTATTTGAAGAGAAATTAAAAGTGGTGCTTATCCATTACCTGACAACTTGGTGACACCATTTTTCCTATATCGTATTAAATCTTTAATTTGTTGTTGCAACTCTCTCTGTCCTGAATTAAAATTAACAAAAATACATTCAACAACGATCGCTTACGTCTTCTTAATTATCAGGAATATGTTAGGTTAACTTTAAATTTTATGTTGTTCAATGGTGGAGAGCAGCAACGACCAGTATCTGTCGATGCATAAGACACAAATTGACATACTTTTACGGATATAGATTTTAGTGGTGACCCATTCCATGAGTAAAATCCTTGCCGAAAGAAGGTTTAGCTGCACGTGGACTTGTAGAATCATCGAGAGGGCAGGATAGCGAGAACATTTCATCATTATGAAATTTCAACTAAAAATAGAGTGAACATGAGCGGGATTCAAACTCGTACCTTCCGGGTTTTTCGGACCGATCCACCACCAGTTGAGGTATTAAATCAACTGGGAACACTCAACAGTATGCTTATTGAATCTATTACAAAGGCACGTCGGGTTCTTGAGATAGGTCGATGCTAATCTTTGAGGATGTACAGTTAGTCGTTTATATCTCCGAATCAACCTTGTCAATCATGAAATTTTCTATTGACGTTACCCTTAGGATGATTTTTTCAGAAAAAGTTGATTTTTTGAATAGGGTCCCATCTGCACTGCTCAAAGTTAATTGCTGCTCAGATAACGCTACAATTGCGCAATAGTTGGTCACTCAACCTATTCTCGGTTAGGCATGCAAACGCAGCTATGAAAAAGACTGCCACCGTTCTAAAATTTGCAAATACTTAAGTCATTCACGTACTTGAGTGGTTGTTTAAAAATGTCTCCCATTCATCGGCTGGCTGTAGACGTCCAAACACCCTCACGGCATCACGGAACTCTCTGCCAACACAAAGCAAATATGCGACTTGTGTAAGATGAGAAAATTAAGCGAATTCCTGAATGCTGTGCAAGGCAGCGGGTGTAGTAGTGGAATACTGAAGTTATTATGAAGCAAAGTTAGATATATCATTTCAAGACTTTTTGGTGAGAGACATTTTTTGCTGCACGGGAACCAATTATGCTTTTTTTATGCACTGGGAAACGTGCTTAGTACATAGACGTACTAACTCTTATGCATTCATGAAAGAACGACTTCTAAACAAAGGCAAATTTAATAGATAACCAGAAGTTTCTCACCTGTCTTCCCTTGAAAGTTTCCGTCGTGATGCTAAAAAGAAAAATTGGAAAATGTAAAACAATTGGGCTTTTTGCACGAAAAAGCAAGCAAAAAGTTAAGGACGGAACTAAGGAGGGAGGGAAGGAATTAAGATAGGAAGGAAGGAAGGAAGATGAGAAGGAAGGAAGGAAGGAAGATAGGAAGGAAGGAAGGAAGATAGGAAGGAAGGAAGGAAGATAGGAAGGAAGGAAGGAAGATAGGAAGGAAGGAAGGAA
>JBAHVQ010162137.1:0-21481 GCA_036872915.1 Nanipora kamurai | reverse complement strand
CGACCTTGGATTGTTAGATTTTGAATTGTCAGATGAGTGGGTACGCGAGATCCTTTCAGAAGATACTCGAGCAGATATTAGAAAACGTGCCGACGTTATGATGTCGGGTTCAGTGTTCAACAATTGTACGTTTAATTTTGGTAAGGAAATTGTGTTTAGGCGTCTGATATTTGTATGGTTAGGTAGTGTGGCAAATGTAAAATAAATTTTTGTTGTGTTTTTATTACTTTGATTTGATATGTAATGCAATATAAAAACTTTTTAGCTTTTTATATTTCAGAATGAAGGGTTATATAATTGTGCATGTAGAATTATATAATTCTGCATGTAGAATTATATAATTGTGCATGTAGAATTATATAATTGTCCATGTAGAATTATATAATTCTGCATGTAGAATTATATGATGCTTCATGTTCATTTGCATTCCTTTGTACCCCAATATTCCCCGAGGCCGATTTCAAATCCCTTCTCGGGCTTTAGAAATGTAGAATGTTTTATTGAGTATAGAAGAGTACTCATGTGACCAAGGAAGTTCATCTGATTGGTGAAAACGCTCATTGAATATTAATGAGTATTTTAAGAATAATTAGCATATTTCGGGTTAACATCTGAGTCCAAGTCAGGGTAGTCTGTGCCCCAACATCACAGGCTAACGAAAGCTCTTTGTTCCGTGTTCTTCCGTAGTTAGTGCTTCGAGCATTTTCGAGCATTTTCAACCTTGCACGAGCATTTTAGTGGAAAATTTGAGCGTTAAACATCAAAGAGCGTTAAAAATGGTCCGTCCCTAAGTTGACTTCGACGATGTCATTAACCTCTTCTCAGGATGCTCCAGAAGATGATACTGCAAATTTCAGTAAAATGTTTATAATAGTGGACTTCTTGTTGTCCTCACTGGCCACTTTTATGAGCAGGATAAGTGTTTAACTGATGATTCAGTAAAGGGAGACTTTGTGCTTTGTGGTGCATCTCCTTGAGTAAAGTTTCTCCAACTGCCGCTTTGGTACACTTAAATGTTTTCTTATTATATTTTTCGATACATTACGAATATGTAGTTGGTAAAGATTTGTCTCAAACATCTTTTGGTTGGTATCCCTTCCCCACTTTCAAATTCCATGCTACACGTTTGCAAATAACTTTTCGTCCATTATCCTTCTATCGACCACACTGACCTCACCTAAATAATTTAATATAGTTCAGTTATAAACACTTCTGCTCTTTGTCATGATAGAAAAGAAAAAGTCTGCACAGGAAGTGTTGAAAAACTTGTAAAATGCCAATAGGTTAAAAGAATTTTCCTACTAACGTTTCAACAGAAGACTTTTCCCCGGAGTGAAACGTGATTTAACACCATTTACTAGGTGTTGTTCTTATGAATAAAAAAAGTCAAGAGACCTAAAAATTACCAATCAAATGGGAAAAAATGAATTACAAACTAACTAAATAGATATAAATGTTAAAAAGATATTTTCTGTTTCAAACGTTGATTAGAAAGGAGCGTAAGAGGACCCAGGGGAACAAAGAATGCAAGCCAATGTTCTTATCATCCGCCTATGCTAGACAAAATCATCAACTTTTAAGGGAACAAAACACACGACCTTTATTCCCTTTTGTTTCTACTTTCGGCAAAAATAACTGAATAACTTAATGATGATAAATCTGTTCAGGAATGATAAGTTATGGCATGCCAAACATGTCAAAACTGGCACGAGTTTCAGATTACCTGTCGAGAAATGGAGATGACATGTCCAGATTTAAAAGTTGCTGCTACAAAAATGTAGATGACATGTTAAGAATTAGAAGTTACCTGCCGTTAAAATAAGGAGAATGTATCGAAAATTTAATAAACCATTGAGAAATGGAGTTTATACACGGAGAATATAGATTAGTATTCGAGAATATTGAACAACCTGTTAAAAGCTATTGATCGCTGGTTGAGAGAATCGATTGCGTAAGATCACAAGCACCCCAAACGCGCTATGCGACTATAAGTACATAATGCATTAATGACTTTTATTGTTGATAAACCATTCGAATTAGTAATTTTGATGAGAGAACGTAGAAAAAAATTAAAGATAATGGATACCTTTAATCGTTGTGTGTTGATATTGTTCAATACTCTAGCACGTGGGGCTTTGAACTTCTACGCTTTTACAATTGCTTAAGACAAGGTTGGTCAGTGGCGGCCGAACGCCGTCGTCAAACTGCCTCTAAATTCACTCCGAACACCTTAGTTCAAATAGACTCCTACCTGACTCCTTATGGCCGGGTTATTAAGGCAATTTTTGTCCGTTGGTTCCCGCGTATTTGAATCATGCCTCTTTAGAAAGGCCAAAGAGGTAGGTTATCTCGGATTTATTAGTCTTAAGCCTGGTTTCCATATGTACTGCAACAACTGCGGTAATGCTACCACAACACCACAAAACGTTGAGCTTGGTTCAACTTCTTGCGTCTTTGTGGTCTCATTGCTGCACTGGTTGCGGTTGGAGTGAATTTAGAGGCAGTTTGAAGACGGCGCCCGGCACCTTTTTCAAAAGAATTCGCACTTCCAAATTTTTAGGGGCTGTTTACATGAATACGGATTGACTTTCAATCCGGAATGAATTCTTTCCATTTCAAAACAAACCCTATTACATGTTTATATGAATCCGGAATGAGTTACGACTCGATCCGGATCGAGTTCAATTCTATTTTCATTCCGATTCGAGATTTCAATCCGGGTCGAAATTCGGTTTTGATCCCATGTAAACAAGAATCGAGACTCATTCTGGAATGAAAAGTGCGATCGGGGATTAGGAAATGAGACTAGGACGAACAACGCATGCGTATTTTTTATAAGACATAAAGACATAAAGAGACATAATGACATACAGACATAAAGACAGACATAAAGTTGAGAAAGCTTCAAGACTTATAAAGTTTGTAAATGTCATTTTCCAAACCTTTTTCTCAGCTGAAATGCTTGGTCTTGGTGAATTAACTGAAGGTGAAATATATGGTCGAAGTTCGTCCACCAACTCCATAAAATTCTTCTTTGACATTCTAAAGTTTTTATGCCATTCTTCCAAAACACAGACACCCTCAATCATATTTTTCCACCAGACATCCGTCCTACCTGGTTTAATCCAAAATCATTTACGCCTACGTATTTTTGGTCGTCTCGTCATTAATATGTCGTCTTGTTTTCGTGCAACCGTGTTCGCTATCATGGCTAGTTTTCTTTTTTTAAGACAATTCTTCGCAAAATCATTACTTTCGTGCACGTGTTTAGCTGTATTAAAGCAGAAACGACGGAAGAAGAAAATGGCTGCTATAATATTTATGTCCGCCATCTTGAAATTTGAAATTTCCCGCGTAAATTCCAATCCTTGGACCTATTTCCCATGTAAACACAGATTGACTACACATTTGAATCCGGATCGAAAGTTAATCCGGAGTCATGTAAACAGCCCCTTACTCGCAAGCAATTTAAAGAGCTTCTAAATTTAACAGTTTAACATTTAAACATTGGCATTTTATTTTTTAATGGAAAATTTTATGAACAAGTTGACGGTTCCCCTCTTGGTCTCCTTTTGGCCAACATTTTTCTTTCGTTCCATGAAACAATGGCTTAATGCTCATCCTACTCAATTTAAACAGATCTATTATAGACACTATGTAGATGACATCATTTATGTTATTTCGTTCTTCGGACCACGTATCAATCGCCTTTCCTTAACCATCTTAACAAAAGACATCTGTGTATCAAATTTACACATGAAATCGAAAACAACACTCTTCCTTTTGGTCAATTTTATACTTTTGTTGTTCGTAAACCAACTTTTATTGAATTGTTTACAAATTTCAACAGTTTTATTCCCCTCATTTTTAAAAAGGACTTGATCATGACATTACTTTTCCGTTATTTTAATATCTGTTCTTCGTACGCTGTTTTTCATCAGGAGCTTGAGAAGTTTAAAAGTATTATGGTTCAAAACGGTTATCCCATAAAATTTTTGGATTCTTGTATTCGTGATTTCTTAGATAAGATTTCTTGTTCGATTTCAAACCATATTCGACAACTAAACGCATTATTTTATTTTCTCTTCCGTTTGCTAGACAACACCCTATCTAGATTCGGCGAGAGTTTGATAAGCTTCTTTCAGTCGCTTTTCCAAAAATGCAACTTCGTTATTATATTTAAACCGATTAAGCCCATGTCAACGTTTTTTCCGTTTAATGGACCAAATTGCTTTTGCACTACGATCGCGTGTAGTTTATAAATTTAAGTGTCAATGGTGCGGTTCATTATTTATTGGCGAAGCCACTCTACATAAACGAGTTTGTGAGCAGATGGGAGTTTCGGCTTACACTGGAAAACTTTCCTGAACTGTCCGACGAGTGTTTTGGCACATCGCGAACAAACTGGTCGTCCCATTTCTACAGACGACTTTTCTATACTAAGCTCTTGCTCTTCTGGTTTCGAACGTAAACGAGAACGTTTACTCGTTAGTAAACGAAATCCTTTCTTCAACTCCAAAATTAGTTCCGTTCCTTTAAACTATTCTATCCCAGTGTCTACACGCCTGTACTTATCCTCTTGTTAACAAAGCTGCGCTGTTTATACTGTTGACTCGCTCACCCATCACCTTCACAGCTACTTCCTGTCACTGTAAATAGTTTATTATATGGTCGAGATTCTCATGTAATTACCATAACACTGTGAAGATGGTGAATGATCTGCAACGAAACGTCAGTTCAATAAAATTAAAAACTTTACCAATGCCTGTTTTATTACGGGCTTATTGAAAGTTATTTGCTGGGCTTTGATATTTATAACGAGAATGGCTATAGCTTTGATATAAACTAATTTTTCATAAATAGGGTATATTTAGTTCTCTCCTGATGAAAATTTTCAACTGATATATAACAATAATCGATTTCGCTAATTCGTGCTTTTTTTCTCATGACATCGTCAACTCTAAAATGACTTGTTCCCTCGAAAAGAATAGATGCATTTTATTGAGACTGATGCATTTGCGTAAAAGCTTGATTTGCTGTTCTGTATCATGCAAAAGCACGATTGTTTATAGGATGACATAACCAGCCAACTACGTGGGAAAACCAAAGTATATACAAATTAACCCGAACTTTTAAGGTTTCTATTAGTCTATCGACAAAATTATCCAAAGACGCAAAGTAAAACGTACCTACAGCTCAATTGTAATGCTCAAAGGGTTTGAGAGAGGCTTTGCACAGTGTATGACACGGTGATCGTTAACGATCGTCTTGTGAGTAGCACCCGACGGCGTTTAACATAGCTAAACTACACGGTAGACAAATTTACGATGCTCTAATTCACACGAGCGAAATAACGACGTAAACATAACTGCATAAAGAAAAGATCAGAGTTTTCCTTATGTTGCTATTTCCATGCCATTATACCCCTGTTATGTCGCCTTCTTTGCACAGTTGACAGATACAACCTCGTACTCAGGGTCTTTTCTCTGGCGCTTCCCTCTGCCTGCAGCAAAGACCCAAGTGAAAGCTGGTCGCGCGGCTCTCAAAATTGATTTCCCTTACCTGGTTGGTAGAACCGGTAGAAGGTCTTTTCCAGCATACACAACTTCGAGACATAATACTTTATTCGGTTTCAGGATAATGAACGAGTACCGCTCACTGTTGAAAACAGCGGAGTCTAAGCATTGCAAGAGTACGTACCAAATATTCTAAACATGAATTTTCATACAATACTATTCCTTCCAATGGTGATTCCTTCGCACCGAACAACTATCTCTAATCACCTCTCCCCACTAAGCTGTATATTTGCTCATGCCACACTTGACCAGATTTCACCAGGATCTTTTCTCCTGCAAGAGGGGAGTGCCAGAGAAAAGACTATGGGTACAAGTTTATCGACAGATGGACAAACTGAGTTTCTTGCTTTTGCGTGACCAGGTCGTTATGTTGCTTAGTGTGAACCTGGATTAATTCAGGTCACTCTAATGACCGTCTATAGTTTTCGTTTCTTTCTGGTAGGAACTTGTATTTTGCAACGTTATCTTGGTCTTGTGTTGCTAACTGTACCTGCTACTTATTGCTTTTAAAATGTTTTAGTTATTGCGTATATGCTTTACCAGTGAGTCGTGTGGAAAAAGCTAGGATTATTACAATTAGAATTTTTGGGCTTTTTGATAGATTTTTAGTACTAGTACTACTAGATTACTGATAAATTATTTTACTTCTGTTGATGAGTAGTGACTTATTTTGGTGCAATATTTCAGGAGTGAACACTGAATAGTTTTCCACTTTAGTTTGTTGAGTAACAGCAAGAGAGCTGTGTCTTAAGGACAACAGGAAGACGAAGTGGTCGATTCTTCTCAGACTGCTGCTTTTAGTATTTTTAAGCATTATGTGTAGACCGCCTGAACAACTTCCCTGTCCTTGTTGAGGAGTATAGAAATCGGTTGGTTTACGTGGTGAAGTCTGGAAAAAGATGTTAGCTCCAGAGCGTTGGAGTAACTTGACTTAGAAAGCAATTTATGGCAACTCCAGCTGTTCAACTTGCCTTTTTACGTAAGATTGGTCAATAAATGGTATGCAGTCACATTTATGTTCGCCGAACAAGCCACTTCAGATTCATGACATGTCCAGAAAAAACACAAAAACAGATTAAAAACACAACTAACTGACAACTTCAAAAAGTAAAAGAGAAAACATATTTCAAAATATAATGTCATCTTGTAAACTCAAGATTCGAGTTATATATATAGGACGAAAGTGAAATTCATTTTCAAAGTTTACAAGATGACCTTGCACTTTCGGAATATGTTTTATCTTTCACCAGATTAAATCTATCTATCATTCGAGATTATTTATGAAAACGGATAAAATGTGAATAGATTACGGCTGTATTAAGCATTTTTAAGTTAACTTGGAAAAACGTATCAACAATGGTACATGGTCATACTGTACAAGTTTTGAAAAGAACTATTGCAAGCTTAGAAAATAAAGAGTAAAAAAGGATGGAGCTTATGTTAAAAAAGTACTAAAAGGCATCAGGCACTATGTATTTTGATTGATTAACATACAGTAAACTCCATCCTTTTTTTACTCTTTACCTGCTGAGCTTCTAATAGTTCCTTTCAGAACTTGTCCATTATAACCACTTACCATAGTTGATACGTTTTTGCAAGCTATATTTAAATATTATTCCATTTTTCCACGCTATTCCATTTTTAATTTATTCCCATGACTTCATCACCAAAAATGCAGTAAATTATTGCCATATACATCATAAGAAATTTCTTACCAAAACAAACGCAAACATATGTTAATTATGAAAGTTGAGTAAACAGTAGAAGTTATAGCAATTTCAAGTATTTTAAAATTTATGTTGCTGACGTCGTCAGCAAAGATGCAGATATATGAACAGAATAGACGCTTTCCGAATTTGATTCAATCGTCACGGACAACGGCTTGAAATGGAGGTTGGGCAGAAAAGAACACAGTGACTTTTTAACTTCATTGTCAACCTCGATTTGGAGCCACTTTTACATGGGCATATCGTACCTATCATAACTGAAAGTTCCCGTTAAAAAAACAAAAAGAGAATTCAAAAATACGTTATTTATGACAGCAGACCAAACAGAGAAATTATGGCCGTCTCTAGTATTTTTTAATTTATTCCGATAACATCATTATCCAAAACCTTTGAAATAGAATGTTGTAATATATCATTAGAAAGCTCTCGTTCAGACAAACGGAATTATATGTGGTTTATCAAAAATGGGCGATTAGTGTGGAGGTTACAGCGGTTTAAAGCATTTTTTTAAAGTCTTTTGATGAGGTCATTGACCATGTCACACAGGACGATTTACAAAAATGGTGTAGGGGCTTAAATTGTGCGTTACAACCTATATTTTAATAATTAAGCGAAAAAAGGTTAGGCAACGCGGCCAATGGATGAGAAAAATTCCTTGCCCATGCATTCAAATCAATACAATTCACGAAATACTGTTCTATCAGTATGGAATATTTAAAGTTAGACCATTTCAGCGATAGTGTAATTTAATACATTCTCGTCCCGATATTTTTGTGAGAGCGGTTCTTGATTTGTTTATATATGAGCAAACTCAATCTACAGAGCGTAGAGTGTGGGTGTTTTGCAAGCTTGGATATAAACAACGAAAAGCTCGTTCTTCAGACTTTGTGAAAACTCAGAAAAGCTCCCCAACGGGAATCGAACACCCGTCTCTCGATTGCCGGTACGGTTGTCTTAGAACTAGACCATGAGGGCTCGACGACAAATCTGATGTAAATTGGGATCTGGGTCCTTTGGGGAGCTCACAACTTTTCTGAGTTTCCACAAAGCTTGAAGAACGAGCCTTTCGTCGTTCATATCCAAGCTTGCAAAACACCTATACTCTACACTCTGTAGATTGAGTTTGCCTATATATAGATCACTTTACAGGCACGTCTCAGCTTTCAAATATGAAAGCAGCATGTCAACAAAAGGACCCAGGTCCCAATTTACATCAGATTTGTCGTCGAGCGCTCATGGTCCAGTGGTAAGACAACCGTACCGCGAATCGGGAGACGCGGGTACGATTCCCGTTGGGGAGCTCACAATTTTTCTGAGTTTTCACAAAGCTTGAAGAACGAGCCTTTCGTTGTTCATTTGATTGTCGAAGAAGTTGAAGCAAAGACATTAAAAGGTATAATTTCTCGGGTTTCTGTAGCTTGATGAGAACACAGACTTCTTCTAACGCTTACGTTAAGCCATTTGAAGAACGAAAACGTCAGTTAAATCTACACTGAGCGCAGACACGACAAGTTGTTGCTCGGTGGACCATCTGTGACACCGCCGTATCTGGTGCCAAATGCGTCAAAATTACAAAGAACGTTGAAATCTCATCAAAGGTTTATAAAAATATCAACAAGTCATATAAAATCATCAGCAATATAAATCATCATCAGAAAATACGTGGTAAAATCTGAAGATCCGTATAGGCGGGATGAATACACTTGTTTGTTAAAATTTTTGCGAACACGCTTGATGAGATTTTTGCTGACTGCTTGGTGAGATTTTTACTGACTGCTTGGTGAGATTTTCGCAGATTGCTTGATGAGATTTTTACTCACAGTTTGATGAGATAACCGCTGACTACTTTATGGGACTTTTGTCGACTCATTTTTTGATCTTCCCCTCAAGCGAAATGAGGTGCAATTCAATGTCTGCCGAAAACGAATGTTGTCTATGAACAATCAATTTTGCTTTTTAACAATCACCTTCGATAACCAACAATCAAAAATTGATTGTTGGTTACGAACCAGTCAACCGTAGAAAAGAAGAAATTATTTTGTCTAAATTACCTCCATTTTAAGTCGGCTCAGGAAAAAGTACTACTGACACAGGCAGTCAAAAAGAATTACTCAAAGAAAAAGAACATGCTTTATTAAATAAATACAACGCAAAACAAAATGACACCAGATACAGCTATCCAAATTATTAATAAGGGAAGATTTAATAGCTAGTGGCCCCTACTTTAGCCTTGATGACTTCTTCACATCTTTTTGGCATGCTGTCGATCAAATTGACCAGATGGTCGCGAGGAAATTCTTTCCAGGCATCATTGCTAGATGTCCAAAGTTTTCTAATGTCTGATGGGTTTTTCTCTTAGACAACGCTCTTTAGATGGTCCCAAATACTCTCAATTGGATTGAGATAGGGTGACTGGGCTGGCCATTCCATCACAGTAACATTCTCGTCATGAAACCGTTGTTGCACTGATCTGGCTGTGTGGCATGTTGCGTTATCTTGCTGGAATATCCAGTTTCTGGACAATGATAGCATGTGAGTGGGTGGGATGAGTGCGCTTTCCAGGATACCAACGTATCCTTCACCATCTAACCTTCTGTTGACCTTCAAAAGCATGCATACCGATTGAATGGAGCCCCATACCATGATTCCTCCACCTCCCATGTCTTACAGTGGATTGGATGCAGTTTTCTCTTAATGTTTCTCCTGCCATTCTTCGCACATAGACACCACTATCATACCTGTGCAGCAGAAGTTTTGATTCATCACTGAATATGACTCTAGACCACATCCTTGCACTCCAGTCTTTGTGCGACCTTGCAAACTGCAGACGGGCTTTCTTGTGACGAGAAGTGAGGAGTGGCTTTTGCCTAGATTTGTATCCATTCAGACCTCCTTCCCTCAACCTTCTCCTTACCGTTGAAGACGAAACATTGATTCCGTGTTCAATCTGAATCTCTACTGTAATTTCCGAGGCGGTCTGAAAACGATCTGATTTGCTTTTTCTGTCCATTAATCTGTCCTCTTTACCAGTTGTTTTCCTCTTTCGCCCAGGAACGTTCTTATCTCTTACAGTGCCAATGTCTCGTTGCTTCTTTAAGATGTCTCTCACACTCTTTTGACTGCACTCAACTCGAATGGCGATCACCCTTTTTGTGTATCCCTCCTCTGATAGTGCCAACACTTTTCCTCGATTCTCTAGGCTTATTCATGGCCCACGAGCCATACGTCTTTCCACTTTTCCAGTTTTCTTGCTGTACCAATCGATGATTTGTACCTTCTGATAAATTCTAGAGAGACCAAATCTGTCCCTACAAACTGCTTATAATGGCAAAAACCTTCTGGAAAATTGTGGGTCCTGTTTTTTACTATGCAGTTTAGTATGCAGTTTTAGTTTTACTATGCAGTTTAGTTAAAGTATTTAGGTCCCGTCTATAAGCAATGGGAACCCTGTGCAATAAGAAAAACTGAGCTTGAGTAGTTCTTTTTGACTGCCAGTGTATAACATTTTATGCTCATCGTCAACACGAGCCGTCTGTTTGACTTTTGGTGGTGTTTTTCAGTGACAAATATTGGCGGATTTTGTTTGACGCTGAGGTCACAATTATCAGGTTCATAACATCAATCGAATGTTGAATTATACTGTTCTATGTCATGTCACATTGCAACTTCAAACATTCATTCGTGCCCTTCCGCTTTGATATCACATGTTCAATCCGCGTTGAATCGTGCATTTCGATTCCACATTTCAAGTAACATATCATACACGAGAAGGAGTGTTTCAAAATAGTGGCAATTGAGGAACCAGGCGGAAAGCGTAATCTTGTAAGGAATATCAAAGCCCAGCATATAATTTTGAATAAACCCACAATAATAGAGACATGAATTATTGAAAAAAAAGTATTTTTAATTTAGTTGACGTTTCGTTGCTAATCCTGCAACATCTTCAGCGTAAGTGATAAATTTACAAGATGTTCTCGACTATATGATATTCTATTTACAATGACAGGAAGTAATTAACAGAAAGACCGGTGAGACTGGTGATAAATTTACTGGTGAGTAATTAAATGTGAGATAAAGTGTATGCGTGAGTGAATCCAGGTGTGCATGTGTCTGAAAACAAATAACAAGGAAAAAATTAACAGTTAGAACAAGGTTAAAGGAAGAGAACTGATCTTGGCGTTGAGCGAAGGATTTAACTTATTAATAAGTAGACTCTCTCTGAGAAGGAGTTCAAAGTTAGAAGAACAGGAGCTTAGAATAGAAAAGTCAGTCAAAGAAACAGGGTGGCCAGTCTGTTTGTGGTGTGTTAAAACAGCAGATCAAGTGGTGAAGGAGATAGGCTTTCCCGTGTAAGCAGAAACTCCCATGTGTTCAGAACCGCGCGCGTGTAAATGGCGAATAGTTTCACCTATATACAATGACTCAGTCATCATGACTCACAGCATTGACACTTGAATCTTGGATCTTAGTGCAAGAGGAATTTGATCTCTAAAACGGAAAAAACTTGAAAGACGTCGAATAGGTTTAAATATGACTCGAAGCTGAATTTGAGGAAAAGCGGAAGCAAACAAGTCGCTAAACTTTTTGCTTCCGCTTTTCCTCAGAGAACGCCTTTTTACTCGGGCTACCGAAGGTAGACCGAGTTATAAAATGGGCTCGAAATTTTTGTACTCGTGTCGCGAGTTTACAAAAATCACGCGTGGGCGACACGAAGTCTTTGAACCAATAAAATCCTTGCTCCTTGTAAATTTATCACTGACTCTGAAGATGTTGCAGGACTAGCAACGAAACGTCAACTAAATTAAAAATACTGTTTTTTCAATAGCTCATGTCTCTATTATTATGGGTTTATTCAAAATTATATGCTGGGCTTTGATATTCCTAACATGGAGTGTTAGGATATCATCAGGATATCCAAACACCCAGAAGTTTGTTGAAAACCAAGGTGACAGCTGAGGTTTTTTACAAACTTCAAGGTGTTTGGATATCTGATGAAACACGACTTTCGAGTGTATGATCTTGCATCTCAAAAGAATCAGTATTTGAAGAGAAAATTGAAGTATAGGTTGACTTAATTTATGTAATTTCTTCCTCAGATATCCAAACAACGTCTCGGTAGGGATTCCCTTGGTGTTTTTCCTCATGAATTATTAATGAATTTGCGATAAATAAACATTGAATCGTGAAAGTCGACCTCGCATTTTAACCTTGCATTTAAACTTGATTGTTGGAGGTTGACTCGTTTGACTTTTGCCCCCAGGCATAATATGATGTAACTCAACGTCTGAGGGGAGGAGCGAAAATGAGTCCAGTTTATGCGACAAAAGTCCCATAAAGTAGTCATCGGTTATCCAGTCATCAAGCGTTGCACGCAAATATTTTATTAAGCAAGTGTACTCGTCGAGTCTACACGGATTTTCAGATTTTATCACGTATTTTTTGATGTTTTTTGAAATGTTATGACTTCTTGAAATTTTTAACCTTTGGTGAGATTTCAACGTTCTTTGTGATTTTGACGCATTTGGCACCCCGTACACGTCACTCTAGTATTTTATATTTCTAGTATTTTTAGACAATTTTACTCGTCATGGAGAGACCTGACCATTTAAGGTTAGAAACTAGTCGAAAGTGTAGCACACTTTTGGCCACTTTGGCAAAAAGTAACAGTCGATTTTTCCGCTTTGTTGATAGTTTTACAGTTAAATGTGATAATTGATGCTATTTAGTTGCTATTTATGAGCAAGAAAAAAATACAAAAAATCTCATTTGGATTGCGTTGATACATATCTTACGACCGCCTTCATTTTGGTGCAATTAAGGATTCGTTTTGATAAATTTCTGGTCATGTAACCGGAAGTTGGTTGTATAACTTGATAATTCCAACTCAAGATGATCAGAAATATAGCTAAACCTGTTTCTGCAAACGGATTTCAGAATAAAGAACATGAGAGGAATACATAAATGAAAATCACTGAGACGGCCCGTTAATCTTGCCTTTAATAAAGTGATCTCAAACGCGGAAAAACTAATTTGACTGAGTTAAAACTGTCTCCGACAAGCAGCTATGATCACCTCTACATCATGCCTTCAAATTTTTCACTATAAATTGATATGTTACTGTTTAGGCTTGTAGATAGTATTCTTGGCGGCCATATTCATGTACAAAAATTAGTTGTTAGGTAAACCAACCACTGATCTCTATACAAGTGGTTTGGGCGTCCCCTATAACCAGTAGTCACCAATTATAACGCCAACGGCCGCCATCTTACCACTTAAAACATATCATGCACTGCGATCTTCCAACTTGTTCCCAATCTCATTTCTTATAAAATTATTCCCTATACAAAAACAAGTAATGGCGTTTTAGTCAGGGTTGAAGAATAATCACGAGAGTTTCCCTGGGGAGTCAACAATCTCGAACACAAACAGCATATGTTATAAATTTATGGTCAGCTGGCGAATCACAAGGAAATAGAACCTTTTTTTTTTGCTAAAGACGGGCAAATACACAAATAAATAAATTCTGTACGGATTTCACGAGCCGTTTTACCCTTTTACGTTTCTCGATCACAGGGTTGGTAAACAATGCACCTAATGAAAGGTTTTACAGTTTAGTAGCACCAAGGAATACAAAATTTAAACTTATGCCTTTTTATGCATTCTTCAGCCAAACTATTATTTATATCTTTCTTTTCTTCTGTTTTTAAATTACTAATACTTAGAAAATTTCGTGGAGGCCATTTTCTGGCTTTCGTTACCATAGATTTCTGACAGGTTGTTCAGTGGCAGTCATTTAGGGCTCGAAAATCCGCCAGATTGTTAGCGTCAAAAGTTTTGACCCGATGTCCCATTCGGTAGTGAAACGAACACGGTTCCCATGCCCGTTGCAGGGAACGAAATAACTGCCGGTGTGACCCGTGTAAATAGTTTGTGTGCCCTATGCCGTCGGCCATATGGACCCATTAAGTCTAGGCGAGTAAAGATTCTTGTCAACTAGAAATGCCACAGACGATACACTTGAGATTTTGACAATAAAAGAAGAGTTTACCGATTTAACCCACGCGTAACATTTGGTGGCAGCGGTGGGATACAAATAAACGACATGTACTGAAGAAGCGAGCAGTATAAAGACTAACTTTGTGTACGTACCAGTGCTCGTGTTTATGTTCAAATATGGATGTGGATTTAGAAGAACTTCAACTAAAATTAGAAAAGGAACTATGTGGAGTAAGTTAAGATAAATTCGTCCAACTGGCCATATTCTTTGAGTGGGAAGCGGCGAAATATCAGGGAAAGTCGAGGCTTGGTATTGCTCGATTGCTTCGAAGAGAACTCGAAAAACAAGTGGCCCAGATTGAGAACGAAAACGAATGCCGATCATTCATCGAGAAGATCAGGAAACATTTGCTCGAGAAAGTTGATAAGGAAACCCCTCCAAGCGAGATCCAGACAACAAACCAGGAGCTCGAAACTTTGAAACAACAACTTGATAACTTGGAAAAAGAACATCGAAAAAAAGTCGAAGCCCTCCAGACAAAGATGGAAGAAACTGAACACAAGGTGACAACTACAACCGTAAGTAAAGCAACAGCAAGTGATCTCAAACAAGTATTACGTGGAGAACTCAAGATTAATAGGCAAATTGGGGAGCCTGGTCAAAAAGATAAAATCACTTTTGTAAGTTTGATCAGACAAGTAGAAAGTGCCTTATCCAAGAGTTATCCGGAATCAGAAGTGTATGATGCTGTAATTAGAGCGATTACTCATAGTATGCAGGTTCGAAGTTACCTTGAGACCATCAGTAAATTGACACTGCCAAGACTTCGCTGTATCTTGAGGTCACACTTCCAGAAGGGGTCCACTGAACTATATAGTGAGCTCACAACAATTGTGCAAGCACCTCCACAGAGAGTCCACATAGCTTTCTGATTAGAGCTCTAGACCTACGTCAAAAGGTCTTGTTTGCCTCGAAGGAAGTAGGAGTAAAGATCAAATATGATGAAAGTCTTCTTACACTCGTTGGAAACAGGACTCAAACAGGAAGCAGTGAGGACAAAAGTACAACAGTTCTTACAACAGCTAGATATCACAGATGAACTGTTGATTGAACAAATGAATCTGATTGTGTCAACAGAAACCGAGCGGCAAAAGAAGTTTGGCACTTCAAATCAGACACGACCAAGAGCAATAAATAATGTTTAAGCAGCTACATCTGGTACACCTGATTTGGAACAGTCTGATGAACAAGATCTTCTAAACCGATCAATTAAAGGGAGGAAAGAACCCAAGGAAGGGAAGTTGTTTACTGCCCTGGAGACAGTGAAAGCTGAAATTGCAGAGCTAAGAGAAACTCTGGCAACTCAACAAGGAGCAAAATCCAAGGATGAACAAGCTGACAACAATGAAATGAACAAAAGCCAAGTTTTCCGTGGTCGTGGGAGAAGAGCATGTGCCAAATGCCAGGGAACCAAAGAAGTTAATTGTGATCACTGTTTTCATTGTGGTAGTTTAGACCATTTCGCCAGAGGATGTAAGAAAAGACAAAACTTGGGAAACGGAACATGGCTGCGACCAAGGGACAGGAAGTAGCCAGTACAGCAAGTAAGTCCCATGTGCTGCATGTAAAAAGATTGAACATTGTGAAAAACCATTTTCAAGATGTTCAGGTTGTCAACTAGTAAGATATTGCTCAAAAGAGTGCCAAAGACAGCACTGGGGAGAACATAAAGCTTTTTGTTTGGCAGTTAGAATATTTAAAGATGATAATGCTCCCAAAGATTGTCAAAACCAGTACAATTATGCATATGTCAGCCATTTAACTCCGACTGAACGTGCAAAAGTGGTTGGTTTAATGGGGAAAAGATGCATGGTACATTGTCAGTTGAATGGACAAAAAGTATAGTCTTTGTGGGACAAAGGTGCCCAGGTGTCACTTGTTTCAAAGAAATGGTTGGATGACCAACTGCCTGGTTTACCAATAAATAAGATTGAATCCTTGCTTGATGGTGGAACAGAATTAGACTTGAAAACTGCAAATGGGACAAAGATGCCCTATGAAGGGTGGGTGGAAGTTGAGTTTAAATTGGAAACATCAAGTAAAGTGACTGGTGAAGCACTTGACTGTCCAATTATTGGGTATAATGTTATTGAAGAACTAGTCAAAAGGCAGGACATACCAGAACAAATAACTAAAGAGTGG
Source organism: Nanipora kamurai (assembly GCA_036872915.1). Lineage (NCBI taxonomy): Eukaryota > Metazoa > Cnidaria > Anthozoa > Scleralcyonacea > Helioporidae > Nanipora > Nanipora kamurai. The sequence continues at coordinate 4,979 of JBAHVQ010162137.1, read as the reverse complement.
GCAGCATCGTTCCCAGACGTCCAATTTGAAAAGGTACAATCCCTTGTCAGCTTTATCCAAGCCCCTTCTCAAGAACAACTCTGTTTTGTGAAAACCATCAAACAAGACATGGTGATTCCCAGTAAGAAGACTGTCAAGGTAAAGTGCCGTGCCAATACAAGCCCAGTAGAAGAGAGGATACCAGTACTCTTTGAACCAAGCAGTGAACCATCGTGGCTAAGTGGTTTGCAAATATCTGAGGAATTGTTAACAATTCCGCATGGATCAACATGTCAAGTCCAAATCAATGTTTCTAACACTAGCAACCATGACATTACACTTATTAAGTGGACAGTTATGGGAACACTTCAGCTGGTGAAGTCAGTAACGCCGCAGGAAGTTCACAGAAAGAATGTGGATTCACTAGGAGGTGAAGCTGTGTGCATTGTTTACTCAGAGAAGGAAAAGGATTACACAGAGCCTATTATGAAGGAAGACATATATGCACCGAACCCTAGAAAGATAGATAATGATAGCTGCAACCCAGTCGATCATCTAGACCTGAGTGGCCTGACCCCAGAACAGCAAGTTGCTGCAAGGAAAATGCTCGAAGAAGAGATAGAATCTTTCTCAAAAGATGACGATGACATTGGCTGCATTGAGGATCTTGAGTTAAAACTGAACATGAAAGATCAAACATCAGTCCAAAAAACTTACAACTCCATTCCACGACCCTTGTATTCGGACGTCAAACGACATATCGAAGATCTTTTGAACCGTGGATGGATTACAAAGTCGAAGTCTCCGTATTCATCACCAGTAGTTTGTGTTCGTAAAAAGAATGGCGACCTGCGTTTATGTGTCGATTACAGAGAATTGAACAAACGGACTACCCCGGATAGACATCCCTTACCACGAATACAAGGCACATTAGATAGTTTGGGTGAAAATATGTGGTTTTCATTAGTAAACCAGGGAAAGGCGTACCGCCAAGGATATATGAACGCAGAAAGTAGACCTTTGACCGCCTTTGTTACCCCTTGGGGTTCGTATGAATGGGTGCGGATACCATTCAGCCTTACCAATGCCCCAGCACCTTTTCAGCGGTTCATGGAAGGATGTTTGGAGGGACTGCGAGACGACATCTGCATACCATACTTAGATGATATTATTGTGTTCAGTAAGAGCTTTGAGGAACACATAGAACATGTAAGAACGGTGTTGAAACGACTGCGTGCCCACGGTGTCAAATTGAAGGCAACGAAATGCAAATTCTTTCAGAAGGAGGTTTGCTACCTCGGAAGAATTGTCTCGGCAGAAGGTTATCGAATAGATCCGGGCAATGTCAACGCTATCAAGTCGCTCAAAGGAGCACCACCAAAGTCAGTTCGAGAAGTTCGGAGGTTATTGGGACTTCTTAGGTACTATCGTCTCTATGTACCTGACTTCGCAAGAGTAGCAAAACCTTTGTTTGATCTGCTTAAAAACAACTCAATTGAGAACACAGTCGGTGGACGTACTGCAATCAAAAAAGGGGATTGTATCCCATCCTCCAAACCTGTCAGGTGGGTACAGCAACACCAAGATGCACTCAGCACCCTCATTGACCTTCTATCAAGTCCACCTATGGCTTGGATAAACGCAGTCATGAGCAACATGGGAGTAGGAGAACAAGATCGTATGAAGGATACGACGCGGGAGGAGATCTCCCAAACAGCATTATACGATTCGCAGTGAAACGATCGTAACATCAGACAAGTGATCCAATACCTAGTAAGCAGCAAAGAAAAACCGTCAACGAGAGACAGGTTGGCTGAAACAAAGACGACTCGACGCCTAATGAATGAGTGGAAGAGGTTGGAACTTGGAGACGATGGAATACTGCGTCGTCGTTCAGGCGAATATTTGCAACTGGTGTTACCTGGACAATTTCATCGTATGGTGTACCATGAGCTACATGAAGAAATGGGCCACCTGGGATGCGAAAGAACATTTCAACTGTCTAAGCAAAGATTCTATTGGCCTTACATGCAACGGGATATTGAACACTACATCACAAAAGTGTGCTCTTGTTTGAAGCAACGACGCCCAAAAGTACTCCCTAAAGCACCATTACAGCACCTCACATCCACAGCACCATTTGAATTGATATCGATAGACTTTGCCCACTTGGAGAAGAGCAAGGGCAGATATGAATACATTCTAGTCATAGTAGACCACTTCACCAGGTTCACGCAAGCGTATGCGACCCGCAACAAATCTGCTCGAACTGCTGCTAACAAGATCTACGACGATTTCGTTCTCCGATTTGGATTTCCGTCACTTATCCACCATGACCAAGGAGGCGAATTTGAAAACAACTTATTCAACCATTTGGAACAACTGTGTGGAGTAAAGCATTCCAGGACATCGCCTTACCACCCTGAGGGGAACGGACAGGTGGAACGATTCAATCAGACCTTACTTGCCATGCTGAGAACTTTGCCGGAAGAGAGGAAGTCGAGATGGCCAGATAGCCTCAACAAAGTCGTACATGCCTATAATTGTACTAAAGACGACGCCACAGGATTTGCACCATTCTTCCTATTGTTTGGCAGACAACCAAAACTCCCCATCGATGTCATCTTTGGATCGTGTCACCCATCACAGGTTACAAACTACCCGCAATATGTGGAACAGTGGGCAACCGCTATGAAAGAAACGTACGAAATTGTCACAACGAGAACGAGACGACAACTTTGGTCGAGGGGAGAGAGAGATCGAAAGAAGATACATAGTTCAATCCTTAATTCAGGAGACCGAGTGTTGGTACGCAATTTAAGTGAACGGGGAAGACCTGGAAAATTAAGAGCTTACTGGGAGGACAAAGTTCATATTGTCGTCCAACGTAAAGGCGAAGACAGTCCAGTATATAAAATGAAACTGGAAGGGACCAAAGGAAAAGTACGGGTGCTCCACAGAAATCTTCTCCTACCTTGTCACTTTCTGGAGCAGTCGGAGCTGAAGTAGGAAGGGGGCGGGATAGATGCTTCACCAGTCAGTTTTACTTTTCTTCACAAGAAATAGAAACTTGAAAGTGGGTCTCTGATGATGGATCTGCCTGTCGTTTTTTTTTCAGATAATCTAAAATATACTATTAAACTTAAAAAGTAATCATGACAAGCATAATCAAGGTTATATAGTGTGAGCAAAGTTTGAGTTTACGATAAGAACGCCTCAATAAATATGGGAAAACTTGTCAAGGCTTATCAGAAGAAAGATTTAGAAATCATAGCCTCAGCAAGGAAAAATTCAAAGTCAAGCTTATCAAGGGCACGGCGTCGAATGAGCTCTCGACTCATTCCTTCCAAACTTAGCCTGTTTAATGGTAGCTACTAAAGTAAAATTTTACGTATTAGATACAATGTTTATTTAAACGGATTTAGAGATGAAACTTCGCAAGATTTCCTGCTGTGGTATATCTCCAAGATTACAGTACCCTAAAAAATACTAAGCGGCTTTTTCATAGGAGAACAAGTTGCTAGAAAACTACCAAGTATCAACAATTGGCATTGTGACACAATGTAACCCAATGGGAAACAGTCGTTCCCAAACTAGGATGCAGGAATAATAGATAAACTGACAATAGGTCCGCCAAGTGTACATGTTTCAAACGCTATTACCTCAGGGTAATATGAAACGATAAATTCATAATTCATTCATTTATCTCATATTACCCTGAGGATGGTTCTGAAATAGAATTGAAACACTGCACATCCATCCGTGGATAGCGTTAAGTTGTCGCGAGAATATCTCGTGCACTTAAATTGGATAACAACTAGATGTAAACTTTTTCATGTTTGTGTTTTAATACTGTCATTTGTGTAGTTTATTCAGTCATCCATTCACAGAGCTGCCAAGGTGTCTGGTGGATGATGCTGGAGGGTACCGTTTCACATAGCTAACACACATTTGTAGTAAAGATGCTCACAAAGTTGCAGCATTTGCTAGCATACACATGCTGAGGAAGTTGACAGTAATAAAAAGATTATTATTATTATTACTATTATTATTTTTGAATTAACCAACAATACAATGATACTTCCAGTAAATCATACAATTCATAAAACAGTATAATTCTGGAAGGGTATTGTAATGTTGGCCAGTGCCCCTCCCTTCATTTAAAAGTCGAAAGGGATTAGCATTAGCTATCAATGTTTGCTAGCTATTATCAGAAGACAACTTATGTCAACAGTCCTGATAATATTTCTCATGATCGTCTCGCTTTCCCATAATACTGTCTTTTGCATTTCTCTACTTATCCGCTGTAGATCTTTCTCGTTGTTAAACAATTCCCTTATATAATTTTTCAATTTTTTCATTCCTCCTCCTAAACAACCAATCACCAATGGTATGACTTTCACTCTATATCTATTCCGTCTTTCTCGTATTTCAAAGCACAACTGTTGATACTTTCTTATCTTCTCTCTCGTTTCACGATTTTGTTCGACTCGTTTGGACATGCCATATCTATTAAGATAATCTCTCTCTTTTCACTGTCCCCAAGCGTCAAATCGGGTCTTCTTGCCATACAACTTGTCCTCATCCTATGTTCCCAATCCCAATATAGTTTTTTTCCCATTGCTCTCGATAACTTTTCCTTTCTCCCATCTCTCAGTGTACCACTTTGTTCCTTCTGGAAACATTCCGTTATCAATCGCCCATTGAACCGCCAGCACTTTTAACTTTTTTTTCTTTTTTTTATTATTATTATTATTATTATTATTATTATTATTATTATTATTATTATTATTATGATTATATTATTGCAACAGTATTGTGTAAGATTGAAACAAAACATTGTTAACAACACGAACAAAATTAATAAACTGACTAGTTAATGCAGTATATACCTATGCAGAGATTCAGTTGGTAGACTGTAAGGTTATTGCGGGAACCACTCAGTATTTTAATAAAATACACAACAACGGTAACTCCGAAAATCGATAACATATTTAATT
>JBAHVQ010162126.1:0-21481 GCA_036872915.1 Nanipora kamurai | reverse complement strand
CCAAGAACTATAAACTAGGCCAAACATCGTACCTGAGTCTGCAAGGAATGGAAATAATAATAATAATAATAATAATAGTAATAACAATAATAATAATAATCTTTTATTTCCAGCTTATCTACGGAGAAGCTATTCGTCTGGAACCTAAGAAACTATGCAAGAAAATTATTAATGACAAAAAACGAGATGATAATAAAGATAAAATGAAATATTACAATTAAGATAATACTATGCTTTAATATTTAAAATTATGTATATAACAAAATTTAGATATCCGGATCGATGACTCGTTTTGTCGCTCTTTCCATCAAAATTTCTGTAAACTGTAATTTAATAGATTAAAATTTAAGCCAATGAAATTTTATTGGAGGTGACAAGATATGGTTGTCTAGAGAGAGAAACAGAGAGACAACAAGTAATAAAGATGCTGAGAGAATCGAGAAACTATAACAAAGTACTAAATTAAAACAAACTTGTGAAGTGCTGCAGAAACAACCCGGTGCAAATTCCTGACAATTGCAACAGGTTGATCTGAAATATAAATTTTTCCAAAATACATCCGTTATCAAGGTTACGGGACAATCTAGTTACAGCTGTATAAACCTTATCTTTTTTCTTCTTGCACGCGTAACAATTAGATTTTACGAGTGTCCATTGAGAACAAGATTTATTCAAAAGCTGTCATGTGAAAGTAAAGCTATGAGCGGAAAATTTCCATGCATGGCTATGAAAGGAGATGACTAGGGCCACTAAGGAATAAGATTTAGGGGAGTGCAATATTCTTATACAGGTTTAATTGCAGTTAAAAATTGTTTTATCTTTAATATTCATTAGCATTTCAGCAATAATTATTTCACCCTTTAATGTCCTGGGTAAAGGGAATTTCTGCCTCTTTAAACTTTTGCATTTCAACTAAAATGACATGAAATAAAAACTTTCAAAACCTACGGAATATTTCCAATGGCGTCCCGTGCGGCGACTTCCCTTGACCTGAAGCCAGTCAAAATTTTTGGTACGTTTTTAGCATAGTCTGGAGTGTTAAAGGTGTGCCGGTTTACTAGTCAACTATAGTAATAGCAGCAGGAAGAATAGCGATATACCATGTAGGTTAATTGTTTATGTTGCTTATGCAAAACTGACGAGTTGTCTATTTAGTCAATATTTACAAATTAAAAGCTTACTGAGAGGAAAAAGGAATAACCAAATGAAAACTTACAAATACTGAAGATATGACAGTTGAAAAAACAATCCAACATTCAATCTCTTCAATTTGTTTCCCCGCATTGTCCTGTGTAAAAAGCACTCTTGCTAAGTATTAGTCAGTCAAATGTCATAGAATATACATTCGAGACGGACACATTTTGCATCTACAGGTTGCGTTTAAGCAACATGTAGCGCATGAACGTTGTGAGATCATTTACGAGACCGACAGGCACTATGCGGATTTACGCTCGGGACACGGAATATAATAATGTTTGGTAAGTGATGTGGACAAATAAAACAGCGATCAGACGACTAGAGGACGTTCGTCAAATTCGTTCTCTCAGAAAACACGATTTCTGAGCGATTACTTGCTGAGTCTAGGGCTCAGAAATCGTTTTTCTGAGAGAACGACCTTGACGAACGTTTTCTAGTTGTCTGATATTTACCAAGCTCCCACAAGAACAAAGTTTCTGTTCAGCATTAAGTGAAACGGTGATCAGGCGCGGAATTGAAATACTAAGCGACTTTGTTTAATTGAAGCTGTGAGGCAAGATTATCTTTTCCTATGATATTCAATTGCCGTCAAAAATAGATTTTGTAAATCAAGTTAACAACTCGACATTTAGATTGACGTAGCAGCCACCAACGTTTGGGATTCAACATTGAACATTGCAATTCACATTAAAGTTTGAAATTAATTCATGCTTACAATTAGACAGCAAATTGTAGCAAAATTTGCCCGCATAATTTAAAATCGAAGATAACTTTGATATCATCAAACAAAATTGACTTAATAAACAAAAACTGGTATAACTAAAAAGTATGTTGGACATATTAAGGACAGACACAAAGCGCTAGAAGGGCAAGTACAGTATAGTGGCCAGCACAGTGTATAATATTGTAAAGACAGGCATTCGCAGTTTCAGATTCGAATATGAAGTCAGAAAAATGCTACCTGTCTAGAACATCGAAATATAACAAAACGTTCTCACGTACATAGTACTCACATGTTGAGTCCATTGATGTTTGTAGAATTGGACAACTGATACAGAACATTTAAGTCGTAAGAAAAAATTGGGCGTCACGTCTCAAGCGTCAGTGGAAGAATTATTGAAGTTTTAGAAAATCAGTTGAGTTTTACGCCATTTTTTTGTCAATACGACGAATGACCGTGTTCTGTCAAACTGCTCTAAGCTAATATATAAAAGTAGAGTGCTGCGTCGGCAGTACTGAACGGTTTGTAGTTTTTTTAAGTTCTGGCAGTTTGCCAAACCTTTTGATTGTCTGATCCAAGTTAACTTTATCTTTTGAACTTTTACCGTTTAGTCTAGAAGACAATGCAAAAGAGAGGTAACTCCGCGCAGCTTCAGTTATTTGACACTGACGCTAAAGGTCCGAGCCAAGAACAAATTACTACATGCAGGTTATCTCTAAACTTTTGTTCCACTTTAAAAAAAACAACAAAAAAGCAGAAGGAAAATTACCTTTGGCAACTAGTAGAAATATTAATAAAAACATAAAAAAATCTAACGTTCGTCGCAGTCTAGATTGCGAATACGACGTTATGAAGTTTACATAATTTTGGCTTAGCTCCTGATTACATGAGGTGAGCTGATCCATTCGCCGGGCCAGCTAACTAAATAGGCTATTGCACCAAACAGTGTAAACCGCTGTAAGGAAGACAACGTAATTAGATGGAAACGAGCCAACCAGTTTGCCGAGCCAGCTTGCTTCAGCCCGACAACCTAGGTTACATTTCTCTCTTTAAGGATGCACACAGCTGCGGGAATATGCACTTCAAAAGAGGCTGGATTAAGATTTCTCTGTTAAAACTTTTGTTGCGTTCATTTGGGAAACTGGGCTGTGTTATCCGAGATCATCGGTAAGTGGGTTGAATATTTTTCAATATATACAGTTCATCCCGCCTGCTGGTTGGAGACGTTTTGACGTGTAAGTGTCAGAAAACGTTGATTATTAAATTATTTCCTAAATTGAACTGTCAGATTTTTCATTACAGTTCTTAAGGATAGAAAATCGACTCTCGATCAGTTGAATTCTTTCAATGTTTTCGGCATATTCAAAATATTAAATTTTTGTGAATAAATGCACACCGAACGCGTGTCTAATTTCATCCGGTGGACGAGATATACCATATCAACACATGAAATTATTCTTCTTGCTTAGGAAAAGCAACTGCCCGAACGGGACCATGTCAACAGACCCTAAATGGTAAACGTTGAAAAGATTAAGTTAATAATCGGCTATAAGATGGTTATTGATGCGATTGACAAAACAACAGGATAGAATTCATCCTTTTGACTAAAAGTTGAATAGTTCGGAACTTTTCAACACCACAATGTGTAGTTCGCTTATCCAAGTTTTTCTTACAAAATTAAACGCTCTTATCACAAGCTAAAATCTATAGACATTGCTAGACTTGATATGTGAATGTCATGTAGAAGTAGACTTTTAATATTTCGATTTTATAGACAAGTAGCACCTCTGGTTTTGTAATGAAATCTGAAACTGCATTGTCCACGGGCCGAGACCTTTGAATTCGTAATATATATAGTTTCAGTCAGACGAGCAGAAGTTATCGTATCTTTTTATAAGCCCTCAATGTATCTACTTTATGTTTATACACAACAACTCTGTAAATTTGGTAGCCTTCAATGTTTATTAAGCATTACAAGTAATCAAAATGATCCTTATTAATAAATCCTAGCTTCTTTGTTAGGGAGCATCGAAATAGGTTGGGTATTGAGAAAAGTCCTGCAACACGTGAACGTAAGAGGTTATATTTTCCGAAAGAAAAAAGAAATTGACAGTAAAAATTATACAATTCTAAAATCTAAGAGTTTCCCCTTACATGAAATGGAGCTTTCCTTTTATAGAACAGTGAATCTCAGATTCTGAGATTATGAGCCTAAGGAACGTTGGCTTGTCATCTGATATACTTAAAGCTTTCTCAGAAAATTCTGAATTTAAAACAACTTTAGATGAAACGTTGGGAGACCGTCTAGTTTTCGGCTCTAGTCAGAACAAAGTTCAAAGAATTCTGTTAGCTGAACCCAACCTGACATTGAAAAGAGCTGTTGATTTAGCAATGGCCATTGACACATCTGCGAAAGACGCACAGGATTTACAGGAGAAAAGTACATCAGGAAGAAGTGTAGTTAACTAGTTAGAGAAAACACTAAAGGACGCCAAAAGAAAAGAAACGAACAAGTCAGCCAAATATTTTCGTCGTGATGGTAAACATTACCCGAGTGATTGTCGTTTGAAGCGAAACAAAGCGCCACGCGTGTGGAAAAATAGCACGTATTTTTTAGGGCTTGTCGTAGCAAGGAAAAGGGAAAGCAAGGGCAGCAAAACGATGTAGGACAAAAAAGCCAGAGAAACTTCAAGATACCCACTATTTAGTGCAGAAGATTCAACTCAATTTATATATTTCACACTTCATCATCTACATAATACAGAACCTACTCTAATTACAAGAAATAATACACTAAAAATACATTATATATCTAATCTTTTAGATAAGAAGTGTGCAATGGCCAGAGGAGCAATGCTTTCGAAGCATAAGCTTCGAAAGGATAAGCTCGAAGAAGTGGAAAGATAGAGTCAAGGAGATACTGCAGAGAGTACTATAGCGTATTCTATGTTCATGTTTCGCAGTAAAAGCTCTTACACAGTTAATTGGCTAGAAATAACAACCCCAGTAACTTGGAATTTTATACTGGTGCATCTTTATGAGTCGTGAGTGAGCAGATGCATGCTAGCTTACGTTGTGATGGTAAATTACCATAATTGACATAGGAGGAGATTGTCCTTTGTGCATACACATGGGAAGAACTCAAACAGAAGGGCACCCTTGATGATATGGTTTTCTGTTAAAGCAAAGAATATAAACTGCCGTTACTAATGATGCAGGATAAAGACCTAGCATTACTTGCTAGAAATTGGCTGCACAAAATAACATTAAATTTGCATGCAATCAAACAGCTCTTCTCAGTAAACCAGGAACTGGAAGAGGTGATAGGGAGATATCCACAGTTATTTGAAGAAGGGCTTGGTTCTTTGTAAGGACCAGAGCAAAGATCCATATCAACTAAACAGCCACACTAATTTTTCACAAAGCCAGACCAGTCAGGAATGCCATGAGAGAGAAACTTGATCAATATTTTGCGAGACTAGGAAAAGCGGAAACAATCCAACCAGTCCAATATTCTGAAAGGTCCACACCCATCGTTCCGGTAATCAAACAAGAAGGTACTCGTGAGAGTTTGCGGCGATTACAAGCTCACTGTCAATAAACTATTCAAGCATGATTCATATCCAATCTTAAAATTGGACGACCTTTATACAAAGCTTAACGGTGGACAGACCTTTACAGAGCTAGATCTCAGCTATGCCTACAAATAGATGACAGGAGACGAAGACTCTAAAGAATTCGTGACCATCAACAGTCATAAAAGCCTTTCTAGATATAATCATCTACCATTTGGCGTCCCCTCAGCAACCGGCACGTTATACAGAATGATTGAAGGGTTGTTGCAAGGAATACCCTGTGTGGGAGTTTTGCTCAACAACGTCTTCATCACCGGTCCGACGGATGCAGAGCATTTGAACAACTTGGACCAGGTATTAAAATATCTTTCAGATGCAGGCCTACGACCTGAGAATACGAAGTGCCAGTTTACGAAGCCATAGCTTTAATGTCTTCGACATCGAGTAGATAAAGAAGGATTTTTACACGTTGAAGGCCAAGATGAAAGCCATTAGGGACGTCCCAACACCGACCAATGTTACAGAATTAGAAACATTTCTTGTAATGGTTTACTTGTCACGTCTAATGGCCAAAGAAGCGATTCTGCATTGAAAGAATAGGTAAAAAGCTGTAAAGTTTTTCAAGTACATAGGATAACGCCGGCTCCAGCAATCTTACATCCCTGAGAATGTCTAAGCCGTACGTGGACTCGAATACACATCTATTACGCCGGTCCTTTCATGGGAGAGATATTCCCTCTTAACATAGACGCCCATTCCAAATGGTTAGACATCCACTGTCTGAACTTCGAAACAACAGAGAAAACCATCGTACAACAAACTGTTCCTGTATCTGCTCGAGTCGAGTTAAAAAATAAAAGTATTATCCGTAGACTGAACGACCAACTGTTGACCCGAAAAAGCCGGACAATAGAAGAAGTGGTTCCACCTTCAGCAGAACCAGAGTTTTCATGCAAGAATACTATTCACAATGCCTTACAACAGGATTGTATAACAGTAGCCAGCCAGTTTAGGTAATAAGACCTCAACAACGGAAAATTCTGTACCTATAAGACGTTTCCCAAAGAGAGAGAGCACAAACCATCTCTACGAGATGAATGATTTGATTTTAGTCTAAGAATTTGCTTAGCTTGTATCTTTGAACAAAAAATAAGATTTTTGGATCTGTTAGAAACTGTGGCGAAGGAATTTTGAGTACTGAATACTAATGTGGCCTCAGATAAAACCATGATATCGATTTCACTCTTGCTGTTCATATTCGTTATTTGTATGTAAATAGCAGTGAATAACAAGTCTAAACGCCACAAATTATCAATCATTCTGCGTCTATATAAATAGGGACCACCTGCTCAGATAAGTCACTCCTAATAAAAATACTAGACAGGATTGTCAAAACGTCGGGTCATGAACGGTGCTTTTGTAAGCTATGATCAAATATCTTAAGCCAGATTAGTGTAAAACCATGTCTGATTACTCACCTGGCTGTATTTTTCGCATAGCACAAAGGAGCTCTTCAAACAAATTGAAGTTTCAAATAAACATTCCGCTGTTAAAACAACATGTAACATACAGTACTTCTTAGGTTATGTTAATAGTAGAAGTAGAAGCTTTATTGTTACAGGGTGACTCCATCAGGTACTGCTGTTCTCCCTGGAGGCCCTGAGTCAATAAGTTAACATATCTACAAATATAAGACTATTCATTATATAATAAAAGAAATAGTTAATGTAATAAACTTCTCTGCCAAATTTAGAGTTCGATAATTCCAAAGTAAAAATAAATAATATGTAATATAAATATTCATAAAAATCTAAGAATAGCAATAAAAATCAAATTTGACGACTTGAAAGCAGAACCTTTACATATAATATCTTAAAAGCTGCTAATGAACTGCAGTCTTTAATATCTTGTGTCAAGGAATTCCACAATCGTGTCGTTGAATACCCAAATGTCCCTTTTAGCAGGTCGGTTTTTAGTTTGGGGAGGGCGAAGTCACACTTGTTTCTCGTATTGTAATTGTCTATGTCCATGTCACGAGTGCTATCAATTTACAAACCTTCATGTTCTTGGTGCAAGCATTTATACAAAAGAGTAACTTTATGCAGACGTCTTCTCGCCTCGAGTTTAAGCCATTTAAGTTCATGTAGAAGGCCATCAGATAAAAACATTGCATCTGCTTTTAAAATCACTCTGGCTGCTTTATTTTGCTGAATTTGCAATTTTACCTTAGGTGAAGCATTACAACTGTCCCATGCTACATCACAATAGTCTAGTAATGGAAGGGCAGTAGCAGCGTAAACAAGCAGGCAAGTTCGAAGATTGAGAAAATTTCTTATTCGTTTCATGGTAACAATCCTTGAAGAGACCTTTTTGTATAATTTGTCTACATGTGGAATCCAGAAAAGGTGGAAGTCAACAAGTACACCAAGATATTTAGACATTTCTACTCTTTTGATAATACACTGACCAAGACAAAGTTCCATTGGTTGAATGGTACGGAGTTTTTGGGCAGTACCTATCAACATATACTGTGTCTTCGGGGCATTTATCACTAGACCGTTAGCTTCTAATCACGTTGAAATTGACTGACGGTCAGTAATCAGTTTTCCTTGAATGTCGTAGGTCTTTTTACCGTTGAGAAAGAGGCCGAGTCGTCTGGAAACCTATTAATTTTACCACACTTAATGACATCCGGCAAAGAATTAATCAAGAACAATAAAGGTCCTAAGGCGGAGCCTTGAAGAACACTATAAATTAAAGAAATATCTGTCGATGTAATACCGTTATAGACGACTCGTTGTTGACGATTATTTAAATATAAAGTAAACAGAACGAGTTCAGTGTTCCTAGCCCCTGTGGTCTGAAGTTTTTCCAAAAGCAGAGGATGTCTGACCATATCAAAGGCCTTGGCTAGGTCCAAAAACACTACAGTTGTTATCTGCACATTAAATATGCCTTGAAGTTACTGGTCTACAACATTGAGCTAAGCGGCTTGTGTCGAACGCTTTAGTCGAAATCCACGCTGAGTAAGATGGAGAAGTTTATGGTCAGTGAGAAACGAATACAATTGATTGTGAACTTCTTTTTCCAAAAATTTTGGCAATAATGGGAAGAATTAACATGGGCCTGTATTTTTCGATCTTGTGTTTTTCACCAGTTTTAAATAATGGCATAATTTTAGCGGTTTTCCATTCGTCAGGAAATGTGCCAGTAGAAATTGATAAATTGTGTATACAAGTTAGAAGTGGAGCTATTACGTTGGCTGCGGCTTTCAGTAGACGGCTCGGGATATTATCAAGTCCTGCTGCCGTGTTTGATTTAAGTTGTTTCAACTGCTCCTCGACAAATCTTATAGGTATTTCTTCCACTACAAAGGCAGCTGGGCCTGGCTGAGCAATGGTAATGGATGTTGAAACGAATTTTCCATTAATTTTCGTAGACATCTGGGGTGACTTATTCTTGTTTGGAATTAATTTCTTAATTATTTTCCGAATATCATTTAGGCTGGATTTTTTCTTCGCTCTCACCGATTTATAATAGTTTTCCTTGGCACGAGAAATTTGATTGTCAGTTTTGTTCCTCGCTACCTTATAAACATCCCAGTCTTCTGTTTGTTTTGAGTTGCTGGCCTTTTTATGCAAATAATCTCTTTGACGCATCATTTGTTTGAAGTTATTATTTAGCCAGGGAATAGATTACCACGAAGCTTTCGAGATACTATTGGCTCGTGTTTATCGCAAATATCGGTGAACAACGACTTCCACAGACTCCAACAGGTGTCTTGGTCATCACCAGATTACTCTATGTGGAACGGCGTTGATTGAACGTTTTCAATGAATTTCTGATTGTTGAAACTGTTATAAGTCCAAAATGTTATTGTTCTTGGTGGTTGCGGAATAGATTGCGCTTGCCCAAGGACGACATAGAATAACGAGTGATCACTGACGCTAAGATGAATTACGCCTGATTCGGCGATTTTTTCTACGTTCGTTGCAAATACCAGATGAATCAATGTCGATGATGTCGCGGTTATTCTGGTGGATTTCCGAATTAGTTGGCTTGGTTGGAATTGAAACATCAGAGACTTGAGTATTCTCGTCTCAGGTAAATTTCATAGCATGTCTCAATTGAAGTCCCAGAGGACCAAGCATTCCAGTGATGAATTAATTGCACCAAGTTGGGGTCTAAATTTTTCAAAAAATAGTTTATCTTTAGGTGGTCTATATACCGTCGTGATAACTATTCTCCTTGAATTTAGAGCAATAATTTCAAACCAAATCGCCTCTATATCACCGGTTTCAAGATCTAATCTTCGTTGGAATGTATATCTATTTTTAATGAACACTGCAACACTACCGTCATTAGCATGAGTTCTGTCGTTCCTCGGTAAATTATATCCTTTAATTTCCAACTCTTCGTCGCTTATTTCACTGTTTATCCAAGTCTCGCTGATAGTAAAAGCGTCTAAAGCTTAGTTTTCCAACATAATAATAAGTTCATCTAAGCTGGAGTGAATTCCTCTTACGTTGAGCAGTGATATAAATAATCCACGAATACGTTGTTTAATAAGCAAAGGGGTAGTATCAATACCTGAGGATGTTTCCCAGAAGTTGTTACCTGGAGGACAACGATTTACTGAGACATCGCCAGCTAAGATTACTAGACTAGACATTAGGAATAGCTCCGTCAGTTTTAGAACTAGAGCACTGTTGGGTCTTTAGTTGTAGGACGACCATAAGACTGATATTGTCCCACTCTAGATATTTCTGCTATAGTTTATCTATTAAGCCACACTATTTCTACTTCAGCATCCATTGAATAGGATTTGTTGATCGTGTTTTGGATCTTCGAGTGCAATACTAACGTAACTGATTAACAGACAATTAGCCCACGATAAATGTTACCAACTGCCATGTCGAACCGCCAATTGCACATCTTGTTGGCATACGATGGCCAAAATAACGAACTCTCAAGTACATTATGAAAAAATATGCTATTGCTAATTTTTTCAAATTTAGTTCCGGTATGTCAATATAAATGTGTTTAGTTTTCCTATTCAGAGTTTAATTTGTTTATTCATGTCAAACAATCGATCAGCAAAATATGTATCAACGTAAAAAGGGAGCTTTGATGGTTATTTTAAGATCGAGGGGACAAATTTGGTCGAACCCTCGGTGAATAACATCTGATTTAATTTTAGTTCAAGACCATGACAAAAAATTTTGCAACAAGTTGCCACAAATAGATTAACAGTGCAAAAGTGTAGAATGCGTCCGAATCTGACCATTGATTCATTCAAAAGCTGAATCGCAAGCCGATTCTGGGCGGATTGGCCAGGTAACTTCATCTTTAAACATTCTGACACCTATAAGCGACGCGTACATATTTTTAACTTAATCAAATATTTGCATACTTACAAGTTTTTCAGCTCCTTCCAGTAGTTGAAAAAGCTTTTTGGAATCTCAGTTATCTCGTTGAATGAGAAATCCCTACAAAAACCATATTGTACCGCTAAATTGGATAGGGCACATGTTTTGATAGTTTTTCTTTCTTAATATGTAAATTTCATGGTGTACTTTTAAGCTATACGTGGAGCTCGATCTTAGAAACATCCGTAAGAGTGAAAGAAATACAATTGTTTTAGTTTTTTCTATTTTTATCTCTTTGTTTTTTCAAAGGAAATTAATATAAAATTATTTACAGAATTGTCTTTAATTAAACTATGGTGTCATATTTTTAAATATCTTAATTAGCTCATGAATGGAGCCTATATTTAACATTCCCCAATATCGTTAGAGTCGCCTAAGTTTTGGGACTACCAAAACGTGAGAAAATGCTTTTCAGCTGCTGGCAATTTCAAACAGAAACAATCAGACATATAGTTGAGTTTAAAATAGAGATTATTAACATTTTCGAGTAATTGCACGCATTGTTTGGTACAACCTTTGTATCAAAAATATGACAAAAAGATCACAGCAAATATATTATATATATTTTGTTCAATGTAGCTCTTACATTCGATTTATACTAGAAGCCGATTTCCAGCGTTCGTTGATTTCTTTGCTTGACGTGTTCGTCCTACAGTAAAGTAGAAATGAAAAGTCGATTAATTCTAGCATTGAGAATGGATTAAAAAAGATGCGAGTCAATTAATTTTAAGTTGAAATGAAGATAGCTTTCGATCCTTTCAGTTTCTTGAGACTACTGGTATAATTATTATTGAAATCTGGGCCGATTCCATAATTTTGACGCGATTTTGTATCTCTTGTTAACGCTTTTATGTCCAACGCCTCAAATATCCGACTTCAGTGAGCGCTGCAACCTTTTGCCATTTTCACAAACATCCTGTTTCATAGGAAATTCAGCAAAATTTTTAAAATTTTACGGGCCTTAATCAGTTAATTTGACGTAAATAGATGCATTCACAATTTCCGAATAAATCTGAATGTTTATATATACTTATTTCACTACGATTATGTCTACCTGAAGAATTCAAGCTCCCAAAGATTTAAGGTGGCTAAACACAGTTTAGCTAGTTTACTCCCCCAATGTTTCACAAGGGCATAAATCTGGAATGTGTACAGTCCATAACTAGATATTTGGCTGAGAAAGAAGGTAATGACACGAGTTTAAACTGGTTAATAATTTGGTTGCATTGAGGAGTTTCATCTTTTCCACGTTAACAATAGCAATAACCAAAAAAATTAGTTTTGTTTAGTTTAGTTAATCCGAGTATAACTTGGCCTTTTTTGTGTTAACAAGATTGGGAGTGTGCGCATAGTTCTTCCCTCAGTTATTCCCAAAGTGTTAAGGATATTACCGAAAAACCTGGAAAACTAATAGACCAGCTGAAGCCAATAAGCTTGCCACATTCCATGTGTCTAATTCAGGTCATGACACCACAATTACAAAATTTAAAATAAACGTACGCTTTTTCACATTTTATTTTTCTCTTTATCTACTTACAAATCAACAAAAATACCCTAATTTTGCCGACAAAAAGCCTATTGTTGGGACCAACATACGAAAAATGTTGCAATTTGTAGTGAGAGTCATTTTATTACAGTAAAAGTTAAAGGTAAAGGTGTTCTTCAATTATCTTGGATATTCCTATCAGTTACCTTAGCTGTTTTCCTTAGAGCTTCACTAAGGGAAGATTATTGATGGATGATAAATGAGAAGAAAGACTGTGGAAAAGTGATGTTATAATGTTCATTATCAATTGTTTCTTTAATTTGTAAAGCTTTCTAAATAATTAAAAACCATGCTCGTTTGAAGAAAAAAAAATGTTAAAAAGAAAAAAGCCTTAGAAAAACTCCACCCGTTTGGAGTCTTTTACAAATTACAAATTTACAATGAAACTATGGTGACGTTCACTAGTGACGTCAGCAATTGGCATTCATTAGCCTCTAAAAGTTTCACTTTGGAAAATGAAATTAATACGCTTAAATAAAAATAAATGTATAAATGTAAAATTCAATGGAAATCAATGGAAAATCATCGAATTGGGTAAAGCCTGTCATTCAGGATATGGTCTCCTGTCTGAGTTCCTTTGCTACATAAAAAATAATTGCTACAAGCTACGGTGATATTCTTTAATTCAGTTGGCCTGAAAAACTAACATTGTGTCAAACACCTGTAGAAAACACTATTGAGTCTTATGTCAGCGTTGTCAAAGAAGAAACTATTCAAACGGCTAATGGAACAGAGAGAGCTTTAGTTCTAAGTAAATAGTCTGTGATTCAATTCAAGGTACAATACGGTCAACTTAGTCAATTTTTAAAAAAATTAAAAGAAAATTAATTTGATTCAATCGTGGCTTTATTCCCTGTTGTGTGCTTGATGCTGATATTTATTCTAAAACTACGATTCCTACTTTGCTCCTTGTTTGCTGTAATCAACGGAGAAACTGCGATATCTAAAAGGTCACCTTCCACAATCGATCGAGGATGTTTTGTATTGAGCACACTGTCCAAAGAGGAGGAAAACCGTTCTGCAGTTGTCATTACGAACCATGGTTTACAAAGAAAAGCATTTGACAGAATTGAGGTAAATGAAGAAAATATGCCCAAGGGAAAGAAAAGCTCTTTTCTTGAATGGAAGGCTTTAACTCTATTGGATTCGACCTCTCAAGTATACGACATAAGTGTAGCATAGAAACTTTTGTAATTTTCATGTATTTCCTCTTTAAATTTTGGTTTGAAAGTAAGCCTTTTAGAATTTCCATAAGATATTTAGTGAGAAAAATGTTTTTAGCACGCAACAAACCATAACATGAAGTCTTGCAAAATTTTCGAATCGTTTTTTTCCCGGACTTTAGTGAGTCTAATGGATCAAAGTGGAAACCGAACAAAGGAAAGGACGTCGCCTCTAGAGGAGACTGAGTTTCGTAGGCAAGCGGTGGAGGGTTTTTCAGCTCCTCCGCATAAGAGAGACGAACTTCAAAATTTATTTGAAAGGAATGAACAGATCTTGACCGCAATTCCTACTTAGGTCAGCATATCCCTCTCACTTTGATGCAAGAAACAGAGTGATTGAAAGAAGAAAAGAAGCTGCTGTCGTCTATGGATTGTTCAGACGACTGAAAATCAACTAAAGATCTCTTTGGTATATCTAATGGGATTCCGAGACAGGATTAAGCTATTATTATCTTTGTCAGTTTTGTACACGAGAACTGGTCTACTTGTTTGTGATTCATTAGGATAGACACCTGCCCCAAGTCTATGGGCGCTCAAGAACTGACTCATGTACTACGTGAATTGCTATCTCCTTACTGTCGGGTTCAAGTTAACTATTTACTTAGTACTGTGTAAGACGGCGTTAATAAAGCATGCTTGAATGAAATCAAATTTTTTTTCAAGATGTTTAAGGCTGTGTTTATTTTATTTTGTTTTTTAAACATTGTAATAACCAGAGGAATAATTTCGATAGTCCAAGTACCCTTAAGTTAGGTAGTTTGTGGATTCCTGTGGCGAATCACAGTCAAAGTGAAAAACTCATCTAGAAGGTAGGAATGGACGGGACGAGCCCAAAGCTCAATAACTTAACTACATGGTTGCAAAAGTGAGTAGTGTTTGAGCAGCCGTCGGTTCCATTTGGTGATGGAACAGCTTCTCCTGATGGCCGAAGCTGAGGCGTTTGCCCAACAAACTGTAGCGCAAATTTGTAAGAAAGACACATGACGAGCAAGATCGAATCAGTCTTTGCCTTGAACTGGTCGACGTCGTTGATGTCTAACAGCACTTTATTAAAGTCACATGCAATTTAGAAGAAGATGGATGATTATTACTATTAACAATATTTATAACAGGTATATTCCTTAAGTAATAAAAATACTGTTATCAATAGAAAACCTGCAAAAAATTTAAAAAGAAAATATATACTAAACAAAATTGAAAATAGAAATCTAAAAAGTATAATAAAGTACGTATACTAATCATTGATCTTAGTCTAAGATTAAAAAATGATGAACTTTTTGCCTAAAATTTATAATAGACTTTTACCTTATCGGGTAAGTTGTTAAAAAGTTTTGCCCTTTGGAACAATATTGTTTTTCTACCACATTCTCTTTTCAATTTTGGTAAAACAATGCCTTTACCATTACCACCGGCGTTAATGTTATGTTCAATCCTTTTAAAATAATGATTATACTCCGATGGCGCAAGTCCATGAAAACACTTCCAAACGCCCTGTGCTACTAAACGGTTAAAAGCGAATTGTATCGAGACCCACTGATTCACTGATTCATGGTGAAATCTCTTGATGGGATCACTTGTATTTTCATGCTATATACGTCTGGAAGCTGTTGCTGAAGTCTGTCGAGCACCTCACAATTGTAATACGCAAACACAGCAGAGATCCAAGGCACAACGTTGCTATCTTGAAATGTAGAACCAGTGTATGTGTGACCCACCAATACAGTGGGTTTATTTGGAGTTCAGTGTTATGTTATAGGACTTTGTCACAACATTTAAGGCTGAAAGAATCATTCATCCAGTCTTCATTACTCTTTGTGTTTGTTTCTCAATCGTCGTGGTGGGCGTGCAACCACAGTATAGAGTTGATGGACAATACGTCAGTGAAGGCGAATACAACAACGAGCCTTGAAAGTGATGAAATACTCTGGGTACCATATATGCTGCAAGAATTTTGCCTTGAGTCATAAACACGCTGTAAAAAATTATTTGTTGAAATAATTTTTTTGTTAACTATCAATAAGAAATGGTCATTTTAACCAGTTATTAATTGGTTAGTCAATTATAACCAGTATGAAAAGGTCATTACAAGTTAATTTTGAAGGGAACAAGCGTATCCCCATCTTTTGCTTTATGAAACTTTTTAGCCAATCAGAGAAGGGCTTGTTTGGGTATCACATTTCACCCATCATTCAACCATTTTCGTAACACTGCTTCATTTAACCGAAAGCATACTCTGAAGATATACATTAATCTTAAATAATTATTAACGAGAGTGGTAAAAGATGCATGACTGCTTGCTCAATATGATGCAATCATTCCACAGCAGATGGAGGATGAGATTGTAGAGGGAGTTCATACATCAGAACTTAATGGAAGCGACGCTGGTTACCTACCCCCAACACGGTGTGGTGCGACAAGAGAAAAAACCGATAAAACTTTGTCTTGTATTTGATGACAAGGCGACGGAAGATCAAAGCTTGATTAGATGATCATTTAGAAACTGGTCTTCATTACAGACCGTTGCTTTTTGGCGTCATGGTCAAATTTAAATGTCATTGTATCGGGTTAACTTCCGATATCGGCAAAGCATTTCTACGGATTCAGATATATATAGAGCTGGGAAGTAGGAATATACTAAGATTCTTTTGGGTGGACGACTACAAATCCAATGAGTCAAATCTATGCCGCTATAATTTTTTGTCTAGTTTTTGGTCTCGAACTGCGTCTTTCCATATTTGGAGCAACGGTGACTCATCACCTCAAATAGTATAAAGCCAGCGACCGTAAAGCTGTTAGTTTAGGGTTCTTTAAGATGTGTATATTGATGACTTCCCAACCGGAGCAGGGAATGACGAAATCCATCTTCAAATGCATTTGTTGGTTGTTCGTGGAATGACTGTGCCTATAGTGTATTTATCCTTTTATTCCAAGGCAAATGACCTCGGCAATAAGTCTGAAAGTTTGGGTGTTGAATGTCAAGAATAAACAGAGCAACATGGTAAGATACTTATAATTTTAACTACCTTGTGACTATTTAATCAGAAGCCTGTTGCATTGCAAAAATAGCATAAATTATCAGCATTTGTACCGAGTTGCTGGGTTCCACGTGCTGTCACAGCGGATATGCGGGTCGATAGGTACAAAAGGATATTATCCCCGAGTCCAGTGCGCGAAGGACACTGCTCCGGCCGAAGGTGATACATAGCGAAGCAAAATCTCGGATCGCGCGAGTATATATGACAGGAGATTCAGTATCGTCGTGGAGGTTTGCTCTGCGTAAACGTCCACCGACTCGACGGACACCGTTTTCGTCGACGAATGGATCGAGTTTATGGAGGCAACTCGTCTTCTTTAGTTCAAGGTTTCTTTTAGAGCTCTTTCGTGGAGACTGTTTCGTCTTAAGTGAATTTCGCATCTTTATTTCCTTCTTGAATTCTTCAGATTGTGCAGCTTTGATTATAATAGTCTCGGCTTTTCTTAGGTCATTTACCGTCAAACTTAGCTGGGACACGTGAAACTGCGCCGCTTTCGACTGACCTTTACTCTCTCGGTTTTTCAACTAATATAGGTATCGAAGACACCAGGGTATGGCTGCTTTTGCTTGATGCCAGTCGGAGAAATATTCCAGTCGAATGAGAAGGGTGAGATTTCTTGTTTCCGTGAAGAGCGATAAAGCTTTCCTCGCTTCTGGATCATCATCAGCAAGGCCAAATCTTGTGTGTTGATCGTTGCGAGTTGTTGCTGCAGCTCAATGCGACTCATCAATACTCAAAACTCAGGGTCATTTACCTATCGGGAACCATTAATAAGCTCTTTCATTGCGACACCACGTAATGCATCATCCGCAGGGTTTGACTTTGTGTCTACGTAATGCCACTGTTCCTGGGTTGTCCTCTTCTGAATTTGCTGAATCCTGTTTGCAACAATAACGTGGAACCGCTAAGCCCCGTTTGTTATGTATCCGAGCACGACCTTGCTATCGGTCCAGAAATGTTCCCCAACGATTTAATACTCTCCGTAGCAGTTCGCTAACTTTCAATGACGCCACAGCTACTATAAGTTCAAGTCTCGGAATTGTCACAGGTTTAAGCGGGGTAACTCTGATCTTGCCCAACACGAAAGAACAACTGATATCACCTTGATCATCCTCTAACCTTACGTAGGAACACTGACCGTAACCTCGATTGCTCGCATCCAAAAAATGATGCAACTGGACGGTGGTTACATTACCAAAGCTTGCGGGCTTTTAGCATTGTGACATTGATAAGCTTTCGACATGGAAAAGTTCCAATCTCCATCACTCCCATCTGGATCTTACATTGTCAAGAACAGGATCGTCCCAATCGACGTTATCTTTGCAGAGCATTTGCAGCAAACATTTTCCTTCTAGCATTACTGGAGCCAGAAATCCTAACGGATCGTAGATTAAAGTGATTGTTGACAACATTCCTCGTCTGATACATGGGCGATTGTTCAGTGTTATTCTGAATTGGAAAGCGTCGTTCTCATTGTTCCACTGTCCCCCAGGTACACGCTCAATTGGCAAGGCGTTATAGTCGAGGTTAATTTTTTTTTAATTCCTTCTGCTCTATCTTCTACTGGAATAGACTCGATCACTTCCTTCTTATTAGAAACAAGCTTGTGCAAATTTGAACCCACCACGTCTGCATATTTCTTTCGTCCCATGAGTCAGACATACTGCCTCTGCTGTTGTTGGTATGGACTTTAGGCCATCATCTACATAAAAACCTCTGCGAAGAATGTTGACTTTTTGCGATCCCAACTAGGTTTCGTTGTCCTTGTTTGTCGCTGTTCGCTTCAGTGCAAAGTTTGCACGTGCAGGAGATGAAGCAGCGCCGAAAAGATGCACCGTCATTCTAAACTCCTCAGGCTCTCTTGACAAGTCGCCGTCCCTCCACCATAGAAAGCGCAAAAAATCACGATGCTGCTCCGCTACCTTCACCTGACAAAACATCGATTCGATATCGCACATTACAGTGACTGGCTCCTTTCTGAATCTATTAATTATTATGTATTATATATATTTGATAACTCTATTATATATTAATATTACATAGTTATTAAATAAATAAGTTCCTTTATATCTGGCATTTTCTCCCACATACATTTCACTATTTCTTGTTATAAAACATTTATCTTCGAAGAATCTATAAAACTCTCATGTTCTACTTGTTTTATTTCTATAATAGTTTCTTATAAAGTTATCAACAATCTCAAAGTCTCTTCTACTCGTAATAATGTGATATAGTGGTATATCTTTAAGCTTCTTAAATTAAATAAAATCCGCTAGAACCGCTGGATTCGTCTTCTGTGAGAAAATTATATATGGTAATTGGGGCTTTAGTATGAGGGTCAACAACAAAGTGTTGATACAGCCATGTCAAAAAATGTAAAAATATTTCCATTATTTCATCCATACAATAAACTATATATTGTTTTTTTCCATTCTAAATAATAAGAACAATTACAATTTTTATCCCATTCCAGTAGTTGGTATACAACGCCAAACAATCAGTCATCAAATCTTTTCCTTGTTTCGGAATTTACCATGTCCTTTATATCACATGTGAGCTGAATTTTTCTTCTACTACAAAGTTTTATTATGTAGTAATTATGTCTGGACACATTCCTGCGCTAACTCAATTTATTTTTCTTCATTACATCCACTACTTTCATAAAGTCCTCACAAATAAGACCAACTTTGTCCCACTCTAAACAAAGACGTAGCTTATTTCGCATCCATCTGTTCATTTTATGAACTGATTTTTGCTTATATTTTATCCATATATTTTTAATCCGTTGTCCGCCAAATAAGCCGCACACAGGACAAGCAAAATAACCATTATCTCTTATTCTTTTTACATCACAAACATTACAGTATATTGAAGAGTCTTTCATATCCGTTTCCTCATTCATGTAGTACTATACATTCATTTCTTTAAGTAATGAATCAAGTAACCAACAGAGTTGGCAACCATACATATAGTCACATATTAGTAATCTTTCATCTCATTACTAGGTTTATAAAAGTCCCTCAATTGTTGTTCCTCATTAAAAGTAAAACCATTAAATTTTATTAACTGAATCTGTCTCAATTTATCAAGGGCTTTGTCACTTTCATTTATATCAGCATTAGGATCTGATAATTGTTGCCTTAGCTTATGTATTCTATCATGTTGTTTTACTTCGTTTTGATAAAATGCTCCTTTACCTTTTGCTAATTGTTCTAGTGCTTTATCATGTCTTTTCATTTCATCTGGATATCTATATTTATCAAACATCTTAAAAAGATAACCAGCTTTTGCAAAAGAAATGGAAGCAAATGTGGTTTGTAAAACTATTTTTAATACTGTTGCCATTTACATACCTTACACTACGTTTCATTTAGATGAGCTAAATGAGTCTGTAGGAACGTACTTATTTTTCTGGAGCCATTTGACAATTAATGTACTTCCTGCCACTCCTGCTGTTAACTTAACTGTGTCTATAAAAGTTTTTGTGTCTGTAATCCTTTCTCCTAATATCTTTTTCAAAGCCAGTGATAATAGCACAACACCAGCGGTTATTAATCCAGCGTTATGAATTTCGTCCATTACTTCTTTTTCGTTAAATGTAGTCATTATATAATAGTCCATATTTTATGGAAGTATTTTTTACGATTTTTCAATGTATGTTCACTTTTAAATTTTCCATTAGAATAACCACAACTTATACGAACATTGTCCATGTATTTTATTATTTCAGTTATAATATAGTCATAATCGGCGGAGACAATACATTTAAAATCATTTGAATTATGCCTCTAGTAATTCCTTTTGAGAATCTGACAACACTCCATTATTTTGGTGTGTTTTAAATTCCAAACAAAATCCTTTGTAATGCTTATGTCGATTATTAATGATGATATCCGGTTGCCCTCTTTGATATCCCTTTTTATAGTAATGTATTCTTTCAGTTGGAGTGTCTTGCAATTCACCTAAACCAGCGATAATTAATGCGTTTGGATAAAAACGTCTAATATACTGTACAACCTTTGTATGGAGGTCAAGTTCATCTTCTATTTTAAATTTATATTTATTTGGCTTATTATACTTCTTATATCCACCATACTTTCTAATGGAAGGTAAAACATCTTTAGTGACCCATTTTCTAAGCTGTTTAGCTAACTCTAATCTCGATCTCAAAACAAGGGAATATAATCCAACTTCATTGATAAAGTGCACATACGGACCTGCCCGTATTCATTACGGGGCGCAATTTTTTGTGGTCAGAGCTTCTTACATTTGCTTCTTTACTTATCTGTGCCAACCTTTTCCCAGCCTCAACACTCCGAGAATCTTACTCCTTTTTTATTGTAGTTATCTTAAGGCTACCTTCACTTATCTTACAGCAGAATATAGATTTTATTTACAGATGATCTCACAGATGACCTCACGGGTTATAACACAGGTGATCTCATGAAAGCATCATATTTAAAAGGGCTTAAAGGATTGAGTATAGCGGTAGCGATTAAAGTTTCCATATTTGGATCATAATTTACTGAAAATTGCGAATAGAAGCTTGACAAGAGTACACAGCAACTCAAGTCGATTCACTATCTTTCAATTTACGTAACCTAAATCAAAAATGCAAATAAAATAGACTCAAATAAATCCTGAATACAAGGATTGAAACTTAGTTGGAAATCTCATCTTTCCCATATTGCTAATAAATTATCAAAATCAATTGGTGTAATTTATAAAGCTAGTTTTGTTCTTCCTCTAGAGTCT
>JBAHVQ010162088.1:0-21488 GCA_036872915.1 Nanipora kamurai | reverse complement strand
GGCAAGAAGTGGTGGTGTGAACGTTACAGTATCTAATTGGCAAGAAGTGGTGGTGTGAACGTTACAGTATCTAATTGGCAAGAAGTGGCGATGTGAACGTTACAGTATGTAATCGGCAAGAAGTGGTGGTGTGAACGTTACAGTACGTAATCGGCAAGAAGTGGTGATGTGAACGTTACAGTATGTAATCGGCAAGAAGTGGCGATGTGAACGTTACAGTATGTAATTGGCAAGAAGTGGTGGTGTGAACGTTACAGTATGTAATTGGCAAGAAGTGGTGGTGTCAACGTTACAGTATGTAATTGGCAAGAAGTGGCGATGTGAACGTTACAGTATGTAATCGGCAAGAAGTTGTGGTGTGAACGTTACAGTATGTAATCGGCAAGAAGTTGGTGGTGTGAACGTTACAGTATGTAATCGGCAAGAAGTTGTGGTGTGAACGTTACAGTATGTAATCGGCAAGAAGTGGTGGTGTGAACGTTACAGTACGTGTAACATGTAATGTCCTACGTATTGTTTAGAGGAGTTGAGAAAGTTTCAGGAATAGTTTTCTATCATTTTCCCTGGCGAGGAGTCAAGTCGCAACAAGTCTCCTCGCATGGTTCACATCGTTAATTATCCTCCAATGGGATTACGGTGGACGACTTGATGTTTCGTTGGGAATTCATGACCTTCTGTGACTTGCTCTTCAAAGGAGTTTGTCGCTGGGGGCTTGTTGTATGAACTGTTCACACGAAGGGACATATCGCAGGGTCCCAACTTTATCCCTGTAACTAGTCACGAGAACTCAAATTAATTTGAATTCATCCAACACGTGATAAACATCTTACGTAGTGCACATGAGGCGATTTGTCCCCGGAACGTGTCTGTGGGACATGACCCCTTCTGCGTCCCCAACCTGTCGGTGTTTCCCCAACTGTTAAGTTATCGATAGGAAAAAGTTATAGGAAAGAGTTATCTTTCCTAAAAGGGATACATCCTACCGGGAATGGATTAAGGTAAGGAAGAACGAAATTACAAGTGAAGTACGGTCATATAAATGTCTGATTATCGCATAAAAAAGTACAATGCTAACAATATTCCGCCCAAGCTAGCTCACCTGTTCAGTGCTCGACCAGTGGTCCCGTGTACCAGCTGAATGACATCACCATTTTGTACAGGGCGTGGTGGATAGTCCATGGCCAAGGATTCACTTCAAGTTAACAGTATTGAAGAAACATGACTCATTAGTTATAACTAACAGTAATAGTGAAAAAAACAAGGACAATTTCAGACCATTACTATAACAACAGAAAAATCAGCTAAGATGAAAATGATGGTAACAATTATTAGAACAACCGCAACGGCATCAAAAACAGCAACAACAACAACAACAATTACAATCACAATGACCAAAGACACAAAAACTAACATGGGTTAGCATAAGTACAGGAGGAGAGAACTGAGTTTTTATAATTATGACCATCCTATTGAAAACTCGTAATAAATCCTACGCACTTCTTTGGATCCTTCACAATCCACCAATTATTGACATCTTTAAAAGGGTAACAGGTAACTTGTTGTTGAGCGCTGCTTCCTCGGTCATCTGGGTATTTAACTGGATATACGTGAGGATGGGAATGGAGCCAGCACTGCTTACCATGGGTATGACGTAATGTAATTTGTGAACCATAAGCAACCACTACAACAAATTAGATGCAGTAAACCAAGTCAGAGAGGCATTCTTTAAGGCAAAGTTAAACTTACCGTATTATATGTACATTTACATTTTCAATTGGCGTTTCTCAACTTTTACAAAGTAATTAAATTACCTGGGGCTTGCCCTTTAGTTATTTTTGCCAGTCCGCCCTAGATATATAGAATCAAATAAGGAAGTCACATTCCCACGTGTTAGGCTAGACATCATTAACAAAATAAGTTTGAACCTAACCTTCAGGCTAGCTTGGAATGCACTAGACATCAAGTCATCCTGAGCTCCAGAGTTTGATAAGACAGTCACCAAAATGTAGAATTGAAGGATGTAAAGTAACAGAGGAACCACAACAATGGAAAGAAATCTGCAACCAAAGTGAATGACCCAGTGTAGCTGAAAAGGATATGAATACATTATTAACAAATAACAAAATACATCTATTGATAAGATAAGAAAGAAAACTCTATCAAAACGATAATGTCCCATTTCATTTCAAGTAAAATGGGACACATTGCCAGAAACATTCATGCAAAATGGTCCTCTTCCACCGAATGCCACTGTGGTGTATGGTACACGACCTTGTTAATACCTGTCACTAGTACATTAGGAGCACTGACAACCAGAATTACATTACAATGTCAATATGTTCAACAGTTGGAAACTACAATGATGACTATAATGACAAGACTTTACAAGAACGCAACTTAGCTGGAGCAGCAAGGACAACAGGATCATCAATAAAATGAAAATTAACAGTTAAGTAAAAAAAAAACTGATGAACTACTAGTAAAATAAAAAAATGTAATTATACTTACAGCTGAAACAGTTAAATCTTCAATCATATTCCAAAGGTCTAAGGCAGTCAATCCACCAATTAATAAGATAACTAATATTCCTGAATATTTTGTGCTAAACGAAGGAGCGTTATGAAATGAAGTAGAAAAATTTTTAAGATATTCCCGAATTAAGTAAGAGTTAAATACCTAGGACGGAGGCTTCAAGCCATATACATACTGAGGGTCGTAGGCCGGGGGGATGTATATTGCTTAAAGCCGACATTCAAGGTATTTAACTTACTTTATTTACAATTTGAGTCGGTTTTCTTTGTTATTTGTGGGGATGTATGTCCAATAACTCGCCAGAAAACCTAGAATAAAGTTTTTTACATTGCTCATTACAAATTCACAGGTTTGGTAAAAACCTGGTTTTGCGCTACTATGGCTTAAAAAGTTTTGAACGTAGCTTACAAAACTAGCGTTCATGACCCAACGTTTCAACACTCCTGTTTAGTGTCTTCATCAGGGGGGTGATTAACCTGAATACGAGGTCCCTATTTATACCTTTAGGTTAGTTAGAACCATTCATAGTTATATGTTAAGTCTCTCCGGGGACTTACATATAACTATGAATCACTTAGTAAACCAGCTTATTGTAAGTAACAACAAATTAAATTGCAACCTTTTCTGTATTAAAAAGCAATTGATAAAGAACTTAATTACTGGCGAAAATAAGGGCAACTTCTCCAGCTTTATACAATTTCATCACACTTACCTCACTGCACCGGTAAGACCTATGCCAGTTAGAATGAGCCAAAACCACCAATAAAATGAAAATGGCCTATATTTGTTAAAAAATAAGGCAACAGTAGAGTCACTTTCAAGGTAGTAGTCATGGTTTTCAGAAGAACAGAGCCACTTCAACACTTCTAATTTGTTAAAATTCTGATCAGAATCAATGTCATTGCATTGTCACACCATAGAATTAGCATTACATCAAAGCATTAAAGTTACGTTAAATCAGCATTACAATTACATTAAATTATTTTTATAATATCAGCCCAATAAAAAAACACCCAACTAATATGGATATATCCAAACCTTTTACTGTAATTTCTAAACTTTAGGAACGTCATTATTGAAAACATAGTGAAAAAGTGTAAGAATGCTTCAAGCAAGATAAAACGCCCTTGGATTACCAACATATTATCTAAAAACAAAACATGAGAAAAAAGTATTTTTCCGTCACTTCGCAACTGACTGACAAAACCAGAATCTAAATTGTTGTTGACATGCCTACTGATATTTTACATGCAAGGCCTGGTTAGTTGACATGATTGGTCATGAAAGATTCAAGATTAATAATGAGGGCAATAACGCTCACGTACAACAGAGAAATGCGATTAGATTGTTGCCTTTGCATGTTGAGATATCTGAAATGCAGTTGCTTCGATTACAATAATTTATCCAGTTAATGTGACAATATACATGGTGATATCATTACGCACTGTACAAGAAAACGACAACAATAATTTTACCACATATTGCTAAAAAAGATCCAAATGAAGCAATCCAGGGAGAACATCCAAGATCAACTAGAATCTTGTTTTAGAGTAACGAAAAAGAAAAACCATAAATATCAAGAATGACAGGTACTAGATATTTGTGCAGTAACAATTCTGAACTAAAATGTTTTCAAACAGGCGTAAAATGTTCTATGGACAAAATGTACATGTGTATTTCACCCTTACATGCATGCAGTTGTTGTGTGACAACTTTATTATTTTACTCTGTCTGATGCCAGACGATCTTACTCGTCAAAGGGAAGACCCCTGGTCACTGCGCGAATGAAAGCGTTAACTGGCTATTCCAAATTTGGAGTTGAAGAAGTGGAAGCATATCCATTCTTACTATGAAAAATAACTAGGGTTGTGCAACTTTTTAGGCCTTGAAGAAATCAACGTCAAAGAGAAAGATGTCGGGGAGAATGATAAAGTGATAAAATTTTGCATACATAGATTTACAAAGGGACATTATTGAAATCTACTGTGTTTGTATGCTTTGACGATTGAGTAACTTCCTTACTGCTACTCAATCTGTGAAGGTGCAACACTTTATTACAGGAGTACGTCCAGTGCCTGGGATTTATGCAATAGATGATATTAAGAACAGACAAACAAGTCGTGCATTGATTTGGACGGTTTGGGCGTAGTGTTTGAATTTCATACGGGTTGGCTCGACCAATAACGTGGGGATTCGTTCCTACTTCGAATATCAGATGCACCTTAGGTCTTCTGGATTCACCCAGTTCTTATTGACTTGACTATTCGTTCGTGCCATTCCCATCCACTCCCGTTTTAGGTTTTTAGGATTGCATCTGCCGTCAGCCACGGCTGTCACTTGTCTGTCTTCGTTGGCTAACTAGTGTTAGGTTAATGTTTAGTTTCTTCTGTTGTGTCCTTGCGCTGTGTTTAGCTGTGTCTTAAACTACTGTATGTTTCGTATTCGGTATAGATACGAGTCTTGTTTCCTTGGCTACAGTTTAATTTATGTGTTTTGTACTTTATACCGGTATGTTTACGTTTTATTCTGGTGTAAATGCTTACTATAACTTCTCTTGAGAGAAGAGCTCACAATGTGCGAATAACTGAACTGCATCTCTTAACATTTAAATTCTTCGTTGGCCTGCATCCGCGCCTCATCCGGCTAGGGTCGCTCAGCTGACGTGGCTTATAGTTGTCACGTACATGTAGTCGTTCCCACTGATCTCAATATAACTGGATTGTGCATCCCCTATGGCCAGCAGTCAAAATTTTGAAGCATACGGCCATCTTACTACTCCAGGACTCTTTACGGGCTTATGGTTTCTTCCCAAGGCCTTCCCTGGGTGATTTGACGGGTCGTTTACGAGTTTGGTGTTTCTCGATAACAGTATCGTAAAAACCCAACAACATGTTGTAGCAATACCAAAGAATACAAAAACAAAACGTTTCTGTCGTTTTCCCCGTTGTCGTAAGTTGGTTCGCCCAGCCGGCGTTGCGTTGTCCCGTAGCCGTCGTTTTCATCGTTGTCGTAAGTTGGTTCGCCCAGCCGGCGTTGTGTTGTCACGTAGCCGTCGTTTTCATCGTTGTCGTAAGTTGGTTCGCCCAGCCTGCGTTGTGTTGTCACGTAGCCGTCGTTTTCATCGTTGTCGTAAGTTGGTTCGCCCAGCCTGCGTTGCGTTCTGACGGCTAGTCTGTTTCAACGTTGTTGTAAGCTGGTTCGCCCAACTGGCGTTGCGGTGTTACGTAGCCGTCATTTTCACTGCTGTAGTAAGTGGTTTCGCCCAACTCATGGTTCGCTTCATCTCTGCTTAACTGAGGTTTTTCCCCATGCACCCGTGTCAGGTTAGCTCAATCTCTGTGTAGCTTGTTTTGTTTATATGAAACCGCAGTTCTCCTGAAAGTCGTCGGTTCGTTAAGCCCATTCATGTCATTCATTTACAGACGTCCTCCGTTTATAAGCTTAGTCTTGCCGCACTCCTCTCCGCTGGCGTCACTCGCCAGCTGCTAGGACGAGAAGAATTGTACCGTTTCTACCGTTTTTTTAATGCTAGTTCTGGTTATCTGGATTTTGTTTTCCTCCTAGCACTCTTGGCCATTACGAAAGGTTTGTCCTGGGCTTTAGGTGAGTAAATGATTAAAATATTTCCTCCGTCGGGGTGTGATTTGTAGTACCCCTGTCTCGGTAGCAGGGAGAGGTTTCTCGTTGACAGGACGAAACCACGACATCGCTAAGTCGTTCCTAAGGGAATGCTAGGCCTGGGCTTAATGGAATCATTACCAGCCGACAGTTTTAGGAAATACAGTAACAAACATACTCCGAAGAACAGCATTTTGTAAACCAAATATCCGAGTTATAAAACAAGATGAAACTTATCACGGTAATATTTCCAGTTTATCTCAACGTCACTGTCAAACTTAGCACATTATGATCTATACATTGACAATGACTTTGAAATAAAGTGGAAATATGGCCGTGATAAGTTTTGTCTTGTTTTATAACTCGAAAATTGGTTTTACAAGATGCTTTTTCTTAGTGTATCCTCAAAGGAATCCTGGGCCTGTTCAAGTATGCAGGCGAGACCTACCTCGCGTGTTCGCAGAATACCTCTCCCAGGGGGGTACTACGACCCTTTAAAAAGCCGTACACTCCTCTTATGAGTGCGGTCACTCGTCGTAGTGGGTATTGGTTTAAGAAGTCGGCGACGTTGTTGACTGAAAGCAACAGTAATGCATATCAAACTGTGGCAGACTCAGGGGGTGCAACCAACTGGGTGATAATGCATGAGGCAACAGATTATCTTAACTCAATTCAGACCGGGCTTTTTGAGGGTGTTTAGGACTGGGATGGGGAGAGGTGCCTGCACCCTGTAACTCTAAAACTATTAAACGTAATTTATTGAAACAAAATTTGGTGCACGAACAGAAAATCATAAAACAAACAACTTGACATACTTTAATTGATGTATGTCACCAATATGTCATTGTGGTGGCATAAAGTTAAAAAATGTTTTGATTTTTTTAAATAAATTTATGGATCTGATACAGTAAAGTTTCCACGTACACTTTCAAACTAACCAAAAACACATAATTGAACAACTGAACTTCCCACTTTTTTAAAAATAGTAGTGTTTCAAACAATTGCAGTTTTCCAGTGTGTGTTTTGCGGGAAAAACTTTGATACTGAAATAACATTGAAGCTCTTGAAGCACCCTTTTGCTTTCTGAGGTAACACAGTTTTGGTGATGTCAATAATTACATGACTCACCACATGATGTCACAAATCTGCCATCTTGGATAACTATGATGCAGTAATAAGAAAACTGACCTAAGGTCTACAAATGCACACCTAATTCTAGAATCTCAATAAAATTTGAGAAAAATATCAAGGAAACAAATTTCTACTATAAACTCACAAAATTTTACAATAAACCTGTGGTCTGATGTACTCTAGCAATAGTAACCAAATTTGGTGGCAATTGATTTAATATCAAGAAAGTTCTCCTTAGTTGAGACCAGCACACGGAATTTCTACTCCTCCTGTCTGAATTATGGTTAAGGAAAGAAATAGTGAATGGTATAAAACCAATTAACTTTAATTGCATAACTTACTTACCTCATAAATACAAGGAACTACTAAACTAGAAAAAATTGCTGGAACCAGTCGTAGGTACCAAACCTGTGGCAAAACGTCATCCAAGTCTAGAGAAGAAAAGTTTGCATGGTAATTACTTCTTAATAATCTAGCTGGCATACTGCAGATAATTAAATTGCAGTTGACATTTATTTTGAAAGGGACTTTATTGACAACAAAGACATTGATGGCTTTGTCTATATTGGCTGATGTTATGTGGCATGTGGTAGCCTGGTGTATACAGATGAAATTAACGGTACCTTAATTATTCATGAGAACAAACAAAATTGTCAATCCTGCATAATATTAATTGTAAAACTTTCCAATTCCAAAAGTAAACCAGCAACTTATCATGCCATATTCATAAACAATTGTCAATTACTGTTTGAATGCTGAAGAATTTAATAAACATCAGAAGTTATGGTAATAATAACATATGGTAGAAAATAAACCTACCTTGACCAATATCACTGAAGATAAAATTTTCATCCAACCCAGATAAATATCCTAAAGGCATAATTTCCAAATGTATTTTAATGTTCAATTATAACAATTTAATTTAACATTTAATTATAAGCTAGACCCATTCTATGGTGGCTCAACCAGCCAGTGTTTCAGTTCCAAAATGGGTAGCTGTAGTGTAGCTGTGCCTCATCTGCTGGGGCTTCTCCAGTCTGTACTTAATGTTGTCACATAGCCTAAATTTTTACTGTTGTTCTTTGCAGGTTTGCCAGGCCCATGATTCATTTTAACTACACTTCTGGGGTTTTGAACCACCTGTGTCAGCTCTGCTAAATCACTGCAACTAATTTCTCTGAAGCCGTAGCTGTCTCCTCAGCAAGCCATCTGTTTGTCCAGCCCTATCATGTCACCCAATTACAGAACTCGTCATCTTCCTATTATATGCTTATTGCTCCACATGGCAGCAGGTTTGCTTTGTCCAGCTGTACTTCTCTCCTCTGCTATCATTCATCAATTTCTATGGCAAGTAGTGTTGTGTCACTTGTTCTAGTTCTGGTGAATGTATTCTACTTTGTATTCCTCTTGATACTCTTTGGTCAATACTAAAGGTTTTTCCAGGATTCAAGTAAGTAATCTATTAATATCTCCACTGCTCAGGAGTGATTTGTAGGAACTTCATTTTGCTTGGTACAGTAGCAGGGAGAGGTTCCTTGGCAACAGGACAAAACCAAAACATCTCAAAGTCCTCGTGAGGGAATTCTACAGTACATAATTACTGTATAGCCCTTAATGGGGATTCCTATGCCTGTTCAAGTTTGCAGGTCAAGGTCTACCCTGGGTGTTCACAGGATTACCTCTGCTGAGCCAAAAAAAGAAAAGTGCTTTCCTTAACTCTTCTTAGGAGAAACTTCAGTTGACTAAGTGATAGTTGGTCTCACTACTTAATCAATGGGCCACCTCATGGTTCAAGGGCACATTGGTATAAGAAGAAGTGCCAGCAATTTTGTTAATAATTATTGTAATAGTACCTGTACATAGAGGGTAACACATACTTTAATTGGTGTACTGTCAAATGCTTATGGTTAAATTCAGTATGCACTACTCAGATAGAAGTCCACTTTATTACACTAAAAATCAATGAAATATTTCTGAATATAGAATAAAAGTCTTCAAAAAATGTGGAGAAACTTTTTAACTGTTTTCTGCTGAAATAAAGGAAGGGGGGTCACTGGGTATCTCCCCTTATATAAGAGGTCACTGGATATTTCTCCCCAGAAATATAAAGAAGTAAGAAAATAGCAAAAAGCAAACCGAGAAGAGAAAAGGAAAATAAGAAATGTTTTCAAACAGCCAGCGGAATCTTTTGTCTGGAAGTATTGACTATGAGATTAGTCAATACTGTGTATTTACCCAACGTTTCAACACTCACGTTACTGTGTCTTCATCAGGGGTTAGAATTGTCTGGAGTTGCACCCGTATTTCTTATTTTCCTTTTCTCTTCTCGGTTTGCTTTTTGCTATTTTCTTACTTCTTTATATTTCTGGGGAGAAATATCCAGTGACCTCTTATATAAGGGGAGATACCCGGTGACCCCCCTCAGTAAAACATTTCTTATTTTCTTATTCTCTTTTTGGTTTGCTTTTTGCTATTTTCTTACCTCTTTATATTTCTGGGGAGATATCTGGTGACCTCTTATATAAGGGGACATACCCGGTGACCCCACTTAGTATTCATTTTCAGGGAGATACACGGTGACCCCATATCCTTCTCAGGGAGATATCCGGTGACCCTATTCTAGTGTTAATGTTTCTAGTTTTTAACTAGAAAAGTTTTTGGGCTATTTGCATGTACCTTTTGCTGGCCATGAAACCAGAGTAGCACTTTAAATATGACTAATGTGCAAAGTTTGTTGAGTTCATTAGTAACTGCTTCCATGCTTCCTGGCATACTTTTAAATTGCCTTTTTACTTTGAAAAAAACCCACTAAATCCATGCAGCTTGTGGAAATTGTGTCAGATTTTAATTGAGATGGTCACTCATAACCAGTAAATTTTATGTTTGGGTTGCTAAAAAGCAGTTGCTGGTTGCATTAGACAGGTAGTTGTTCAATCCAGGTATGTTTTCACTACAAATCATTCATACTAGAAAATGTGGTCACAGACAGCATGTGGCCATACAAAGGGGACTGTAATACTCAGCTTCTATTGTTCTAATGATAATTATCTTCTGGAAAGCTTAGCATGGAAACATACCAGTCAAAGCAAATGCCAGTTTGGCAAATGGTGGGTGGACATCAAAAAAGAAAGTACCCTTTATGAAATAGGTTACAAATCGACCAAAATGGACCTCGTCAAATCTGAAAATATAAAATTGTAGGTCAATGTTCAACTTGCAGTACACCTAAACAGGGCAAGAAATTAGAAATTTTTGGCAGTACTCCAGTGGGATAACAGGTCTCTGATATGCTATCTGTCTCTGAAATCTTGTATCCCATCCAAACAGAAAAAAGATGTGACCATGCCTAGGCTAGAATAGGTTAATGAGCTGGGATAGGACAGGCTGGAATAGGTTAACAATCCATGAAGTATTTCTTAGTATAAACAAAAGATACCAAGATTAATTAATAACACAGTACTTACACCACATTTTTAGGTATTGTTAAATGCCTCATTCGTGTACCAAAGGCAAGCCCTATGACCAATAATCGTATTAAATTTCCTGGTATGTCCATCTCAGCTTTAGTAGACATTTCTCTTTGTGTATGCCCAGGCTTAAGATTATCAGCTGTCCCTCTCCCCTATTGACAAAAAATGTTTAAGGACAAAAAATTGTATAACAATTACAGATTACTCCTTGATAAATTGAAGACTAAGTTTGGTTAATTCTCTTCAGGACAAAGATCAAGTACAGTAGTCATCTCCTTCAAAACAGTTTTTCATAAATCCATACTAATAAGAATAAACTTAATTTTATAGTTCATCTAATATAAACTTAACTGATAAAAATAAACAGATTTATATATGTAATATATCACAGCATTAGCAGTCTTTCATATGTGATCACATGCACATATATGTGCAAGTCTTATTGCATGTGAATTATCATGTGATATTGATAAAGGCACCTTTTTTCTAATCATACTCTTAAATGGACAACAGAGGACGTTCGTCAAGCTCGTTTACTCAGAAAAACGATTTTCTGAGCCCTAGACGGGAATAGACGGGAATTAATCTTGACGGGAATTAATAATTAATGTTGGTTTAACTAGACGGGAATTCCCATCTAGGGCTCAGAAAATCGTTTTTCTGAGTAAACGAGCTTGACGAACGTCCTCTGTTGTCCTGATATTTACCAAGCTCCCACATGAGCAGGCTTTCTGCTCAGTGTTTAAGCATACTCTTAAATGTTCTGTACTTTATTGTTTTTGTTAAAAGTTACATAATATACATTGGCTTTTATGGCCAAACGTGCCAAGAATATTACTGCAGACGACTAGTGGATGTTCGTCAAGCTTGTTATTTCAAAAAAATGATTTCTGAGCCCTAGATGGGAATCAAACCCACAACCTTCGAATGACCAGTGAGACGTTCTAACCATTGAGCTACCACGATTCAGATGGTGAGTTAGGGTGCAGGTTTGTCATATGTACAGCCTAAGCAGAAGTCATGATATGATAATAGATGGAAATACTTATCAGTAAAGCTGAACACAAACTTGGTTCATGTGGGAGCTTGGTAAATATCAGACAACTATGTTGATGTTCATCAAACTCGTTATCTTGGAAAAACAATTTCTGAACCCGAGATGGGAATCAAACCCACAACCTTCTGATGACCAGTGAGATGCTCTAACCATTGAGCTATCACAACTGAGATGATGAGCTATGGTGCAGGTTTGTCATAATTATGTATTGCCTAAGCAGAAGTCACAATATGATAATAATGATGGAAATACTTAATGCTGAACACAAAGTTGGTTCACATGGGAGCTTGGTAAATATCAGATGACTAGTGGACATTCACCAAGCTTGTCTTGGGCTCAGAAATCATTTTTCTAAGATAATGTGTGTTCAACACCCCACTACTAATTTTCTGTATTTACAAAGCAACTTTATCTAATGTTTGGCACTGTATGTCTGCATGTTCCAAACTGATTCTACTAAGTGTTCAATCTTCTATCTCAGGTGCAATATGTTGAACTACCTCACCACTTTTACCCATTCCTTCTTCCTTCAAGGGAAGGCCAGCTATTGAGGTATAAATGAGTTAAGACACATTTTTTAACTTAGTCAACTGTAAAAAAAACTTTCAAGAAAACTTTCATCTAACCTAGTCAACTGTAAAAAAACTTTCTTGACTTGTAGTCTATTACTACCATGGCTTTTGTCGAAATTCACTGCCACTTGTTTTATGATTACGTGGTAATGAAGCTTTAGAAATTTACCATCGAATTATTTTACTACTGCAACACAAAATGGATGTCATAGAAGAATGACATAGCAGCACCTCGCAATATGGGTCAAGCTACAAAATGAACATGAATTCTCAACATATGTGGATGAAGTATTAATGACCTACAAAATTAAACACAACAACTATACTTGTGAGCAGCAATTTAGAAAAAAAGTAATGTCTACAATTTTATTTTCTGAGTTCTAAGATGTGCAGCAATCATGAATAACTTTCCACTTTCCACGTATAAGCATATGGTTCATCGCCGAGCCCAGGTGGCCACGTCGCTGCACATCCACATCACAGGACATTAGCGGTATAAGTGAGCAAAAAATTACCTTATCACGTTCATCTGACGAAGGTTTATCTTCTCCATTCATTCTTTGCTTCATGTCATTAAAACACGTAAATTTTAAATTTAAAATAAACAATTTTCGACTCACAGTCTCATATACAATTAATGAACGCTGAAGGTACTACAAGATATTGTATCAGCGGTCGTTCAAATCTCTGAAAAAAATAACACCAAGTACCTCCCCCACAACGCATCAAGCAATTGACTAACCTAGCAACCGCATACAATTTGTGAGTCCAGTTATGCTTTGTAAATATCTTCGGAGATCGGAACTAGACATACAAGACCAAAATTGCGCAAGCTCCAGAAAAGTTAGCTACATGGACTCGGATGAAAGAGCAAAGGTTACTATTTGTATTGGTTCGAAGCTGACATGTGTACTACCTCGATTCCCGTCACGGGTTCAGATAACTTTTCTGAGTTAATTTTGACTCTGAAGATGACCGCCGCTAAGGTTGTCGAAACTTCGGCCGAAACTAAGGCAGTTACTTCCACCAACAGTCTTTCTCAGTACTACACTAACCTTTCCACAAACAAGTCATGTTTCTCCTAGGTTCAAACCATTTACTTAACATAGACATACCATTACCAGTTAAATATATATACGTTTTTGGCTTGAACTGGACCGGTTTTTCACATTTTTAAATTTACGATTAAATTTACTACCAGCACCATTAGGATTTACGGTTGTCACGCATGAAACTCTGAGAAAGGCTTCATTATTTTCCTATCTTACCAAAAACGATGCGAAATTTTTTCTTCCTTTCAAATATACAATAATTAGATTAAAATATATAATTAAAATAATTAAAATCTGATACAATACTGAGAATTTTATGGTTACGTAATCATATTTGTACATAATAAAAAGGTTAAAGATTTGGACTCAAAATAAAAAGGTTTTTCACTATACAGTCATCTTGATGCCCCAATGCTACATCAAAGCTCCACCAGTAACATTTATCTTGTCTAGGTCAGCTACTACAAATTTCTGAATGTCAAACAGTCCAGCTTTAGTTTGAAATATTTAGATGTATAATGCAATCAGACTGCTTTGTCTTGTGTATCAGATGAGTTCTGGAATACTGAGCGATTAATTTCCAGCCCCTCCTCACACATATCAAGGGCTCATTGTATTATAGCCAGCACGTTGATGTATCTGACCAAAGTCACAGCCAACAGCATGGTTTGTTGTGGGAGGAACACCCAGTTCTCCAGCAGTGTGGTCATCAAAAAGATTCTCTGGAAGGTAGACGAAATTAAGCAATATTAAGATGGTTTCATTCATGCTTTCATGAATGGATGAATGAACAAATGGAAGAACGAAGGAATGAAATAACAATCAAGGGATAAAAGAAACCAGACAGACAACTAAATAACTTGTGAATGATCAAATGAAGAATTCATTCCAGGAAATGCCATCTGATTATCTTCCTTTTTAACATTTAGTTATGACATTTCTTGTCTAGTTTAAATGTACAGTACTTTATTTATTACATAATGTACTTTTCTATTAATCTATTTGCTCATTTTATTGATTCGTTCATCTGTTTGTTTATTTATTTGTGTATTTA
The DNA here is from genome assembly GCA_036872915.1 of Nanipora kamurai. Taxonomy (NCBI): domain Eukaryota; kingdom Metazoa; phylum Cnidaria; class Anthozoa; order Scleralcyonacea; family Helioporidae; genus Nanipora; species Nanipora kamurai. The sequence goes on along the minus strand of JBAHVQ010162088.1, from coordinate 7,002 downwards.
TTTTTAATTATTTATTTAATTATTTCAACCTGGCACCCTGGGATTTTTCTTGAACCAAGAGAAATTATTTTCTTGGGTGCACAGGGAAGTCCCTGGGTACAAAGTTGATAAAATCACTTTATAATAGAACCTTTTTAAAGAAAATGGTTTGAACCTGGGAGAATCATTACATGTTTGTGGAAGTTGATCATCCAGATTAGTGTAGTCTTGAGAAAGATTGTAGGTGAAAGTGACTGATGTTTCGACGGCCCTCACGGCGGTCATCTTCAGAGGCAAGATGACCACCACTGAGGCTGCTGAAACCTCAGTCACTTCCACCAACAATCTTTCTCAAGACTGCACTAATCTGGATGATCAACTTCCACAAACATGTAAAGAACCTTTTTAGGTCTGATAGATAAATACAAAGGCAATTTCAATTTTTAAGTTACAGTCTATGTAACATGCTTACCTGCCATGCAGTCTTTCCTGGGTTGTATGGCAAGCAAAATCCAACCCAACACAGAACCTAAAACTCGCATGAGGTTAATGATCTTCCAGTCATCAATTAATTCCACTTTCTCTGCATTATCCTCCCTAAAGGAGATATACAAAATGCATGTTCAGTAAACAGTAGTTTACTCATCAAAATGCGAATGTTCAAAAAAAATAACAAGCTAACAAACAAACAAACAAACAACAGAGTTTTCAAAAGAGTTGAATAAAGTTAAGTAAATATAAGAGAACATCAATGAAAGTAAATGAATACCCTTTCCAAGGGTCAAATTTAAAATTTTCACTCCAAGGCCAAAAATGTCCTAGGATATTGCCTCATAATTTGCCTATTGTTGGCCATTTTTGACCCTTGCCAAATTTCCTATTAACTTACTACCGTACATGAAGAATCCATTGCCCACTGACAACTTCAAAAAGTAAAAAATAAAACAAATTCCGAAAAAAATCATCTTGTAAACTTAAGATTGAAGTTGAATCTTGTCATTCAACTCAAATCTTCAATTTACAAGATCATTTTATTAGGAATTTGTTTTATTTTTACTGCATGTATACCCTTCTGACCCTATCCAAGGCAAAACGAATCAAAACTGACAGCCCAAATGTAAAATCACAGTTTCACAAAACATATTATATGATGAAGTGCACAGATTTCTAATTTCAACTACATTATCAGAATATGTAGTGGCATATATTATTACAGAAACTTCGAACCTGCATCAAACAATGTCCGTTGCATCTCGGCACATTTCGAAAATTAAGCAAGCGCTATTTTTGGCACGAGACTTCACTATAAGCCTTTTGTCCAATCAGATTTTACTGATTCCACGGTGTATGTTTCACTCGTCGATCCACGTGATTTGATTGGACCGCATGTTCGTCTAACAAAAACCATCCACCAAAGAGGTCGTAATCAATCTGACAAGTTTTTAAAAAACTTTCGATTTTGGAAGCTGGTTTTCTGAAAATAAACTTGAATGTCCTATGGTCTAGGCAAATATATTGGACAACTCAAGGAACTGTATCCACGGCCAAAAGTAGCCGCAGAGTTTAAGAGAAAATTCATTATCTACGGACAGTTTACGTTTATCGTCGGCCATGTCCGCGACTAAATTTGACCCTTGCTTTCCTGTACAGATGTCTCCCTTCCACAAGTAAAATTATCTAGTAATAACCATAGTAAATTAATCAAAACTTCTACCTGAAGAGAGAGTGAAGATATGTTTTATCTGAATAAGGTGGAAACATTATATAAGTACTGAGCTTTCCGCACAATAAAAGGCACGAATAAAAGTCGTACGTTTGAAAACTGGAGGGTTCTGATTGGCCGGACGTTTTATCAGGGTCGAGAATAATATGTCGAGGGCTGCACTTTTAATATACAAGGCGTTGTAGAGTAGTTTGGGCTACGAGAGAATCAAGTATAACTGTGAAACTCCCCGATTTTGACTAGAAAACGTTTACATTGCGTTGACAATTGTTTATCGGACGAGTAGTGGACGTTCGTCAAGCACGTTATGTCAGAAAAACGATTTCTGAGCCCTAGACGGGAATCAAAACCGCAACCTTCTACAGTCATATGTACTGTCTAAGCGGAAGTCACGATATCATGAATAATGACTGAAATATTTAATGCTGAACAAAAATTTGATTCACGTGGGAGCTTGGGAAATATCAGACGACTAGTGGTTATTTCAGAAAAACGGTTTCTATTCAGCATTTTGTATTCAGCATTAAGTACTTCCATCATTATTATCATATCGTGACTTCCTCTTAGACAGTACATGTGACGTACAATTTCAAGCATATCCAATGTAATGTTATGTCAGTATAGCATGACTTGGCGAAGCTGGCGACCGGTAAAGGTCTATCTACTCGGGATGATTTTTACTTCCTAGTTAAAATGGAATTTTCTGAAAGGATACGAGTTTAAACTTTGAGAAAAACGACACTTTAGGGATATTCCATGATACTCAGTTCAGCAAATATAGAAAACTGCACTTTAACATCTAAGTCCATTCACTCGGATGACCTCAAAAAGTGAAAATCAGGTGAATTCCTTTAGTAAATATAAATATTTAGCCACTTCCTTTGTGGTATATTTATATGCTTCGGTGTCTAAATGATGTAAATAACTTAAAAATAGACAAATTAAAGTACATTTTTAAAATCAACATTTCTGTTTGTTTTCAAGCCAAGTAATAAATAACTTGTTGCAAATAAGTTTAGAATGTCTTTAATTGATGATTCGGTACCAGGTTTGGAAGTGGTATTCTTTCTTCTGTTTTGTATTTTCTAGTTGTTGGTCGGAAGTATTATAAAATTGGAGAACTCTTTCTTGGTTTCTTTGTTTATTTCGTCGGTTTCATGACTTATCTCATCTTGGTCTCAAAAGTTTTAATTCATCCGTACAGTAGTATAAATGTTCATCATATCAACTCTCAGGCATTTTTAATCAATTTTGAGAGGATGTAGAATTTTTAATATTTTTTTACATGACAAAAAGAGGTAGTTTTCTGTTCAAAATCGGCGAATTTCACACTTTACATTTAGTTCCCCACGAACCAAAACTACTATGCTGGTGACCCTTGTTTATTAAAAGTGCGACCCTCGTCGTGCTATCCTCGAACCTCGACAAAAGATATTTTCCACGAGTGAAAAATTGGCTGCTGGTTTTCCCGCCACAGCATTGAGCTCAGCAAACCCACTTCTAAGCCGAGGATTTTAATGTCTCGGCAACTGTGTAAGTTCTCAAAGAACGGTATAAAATTTATTATGAATAATTATGACAATAACTAATGAAGGAGACAAATTTATATTGTAAACCATATACAATTTTAATAAAGTTTATGAGTGTAAATCCGTTTATGAATGTAATAAGGTAACAGCTAGTATATAGCCAAAAGGTTTGAGAAACTCCTGGAACTTAAGAATGTTTAAACTGACGTTTAAACCGACGAAGGTCCTTCGCTCGAAACGTCAGTTTAAGCATTTTTAAGTTCCGGCAGTTCCTCAAACCTTTTGACTATCTACATAGCCGTTCAATACTGCCGACGCAGCACTCCAATTTTTATAACAGCTAGTATAGTTAATTAAGTAACCGGGTTCAATTTTCTCCACATAATCAACTTTAAAACCTCGCTAATTATATATATACTAAACAAATTACATCATGGTAAATGCTTTGTACTATTTACATTAACTCGTTGTGATGTATCATAAAACTCGCTCGCTCGTAATGCGCTCGTCACCACTCGTGAACAAAAATCGTACGCACGCACTTACCATGACGTAATCAATATATATATTATGTATTTGACAATTTCGAAAGATAAAGTAAAAACAAATTTCAAAATCATAAAAGCCTTATAAATCAGAATACAAATATAAATCAAACAATCAGGGGGAAAAAATCAATGCTTTTGACGACTGGATCAGACTGTAGTCATTCAAAACAAGAGCTACCCACGAAAGTATTTGGTTGTCAGATTCAGTATTAAGTTCATTTGCATTTGGCGACTTGGTGACGCATTATTTAAACCCCTGCTGTTTTAATGCGAGTTAAATTCGTCAGGTTTAATTTATAGGAGAAAAAAGAAATGATGGGAAATGGGAAGAAAAGATAAAAAACGACAAAAAGAAAAAAGGTCCTCAAGCTAATTGTTACACCTTGACAAACACACAGGAGACAGTTGTTAAAAATGTTATGCTAACGATTTATGCAAAACTCAAATCTCTGCACTGATTACCTTTCTTTTCTCTAAATGAATTACTAGCATCAAAGCGCATTCATATATTATGTACAGCAGTATTTTTAACCTTACCATAGAGTTTTATCAACATTATACAAGCTGATTCTGTCATCAATCATTGAAATACTGAGTGTGAAGATTAAGGCCACCACATAAACTATGGAGAAAAAAAATGTCAATATTCTACGTAAACACGCTATTTTACCTTACTCTAAAGCATGAGCATGAGCATGAGCAAGATACCTTTTTAAACATGAATGTATTGGAATTGGATTGAAATTGTGCATACTCCTCAAGGTTATAAACTCAGTTTTCCGAGCCTCTGACGGTAATTGAACCATAACCTTATGATCGTTGAGGAGATGCTCTAGCCATTGAGCTACATGGAGTCACATGGTAGAGCCAAGATTACTGGTTATAATGGTATGACCTAAGTCTATGTATCTCAATGGCTAGAGTCTCTCACTGGCGATTTCCGTCAGGGGCTCAGAAAACTTTTCTAAGTTTATACGCTTGAGCAGCATGCGCAGCGTCAATTGACACACACGAAGCTACCACATGCCGCAGAACACCTACATATATGGTTAATGGAATAAGATTAAGCTATCCTAGTTAGAGACTTGAAAGTGGCAAAGCAACTTGTTATCCTCAGTTTGTTTGGTATTTCGTTTTGTAGACATGCACAAAGTGTAACAGTACTTTGACTAGATTACTCAAATGGACAACTGAACTATTTTCACACCACAAGCTATTAATTATTCTACTGCACCTTTTTTTTAAAGAGATCATTTTTTGAGTGAAAATAATTAAAATGTCCAGAATTTCAGCTTACTTAGTCTTACGACCAAACTAACTTCACAAACAAATGATGCACTGACAAAGTTTTACTTTCAACAGTAAATCAGAATTCTATTCCATATATTAATAAAGTAAACAAAGACATGCGAACGTTTTCAACCTGACAATGACTTTATTGATCGAAAGCCTTCACTTGTCTTATTAACTATTAAATCTTTTCTACCTTCATGCCTTGTTTACTTTATATATTCCATATACATTAAGTTGTAACATAAGATATGTATTTTTATCTTATGCAGTAAATTGTTGTAATTGTTACTATTACACATATTTACCGATAAGTGCCAATGTCTGGGTAGGACTTGTCAGAAGCCCTTGACAGAATCCAGATTTGGACTTAACCATACCATAACTAAAACAGTAGACGGATACTAAAACACAATCAAGCTTTAGTGTTGGGTATAATTGGTCTGCTTAGAAAACAGTTATGAACATTTTTCAATATACTTGTAAACACAATTGTTAGATGCTATGGGATACAGGATGGAAATTCCTGATCTAAAGTACGTAACATTAAGGATATTTTTGTACATTAGAATCTATCAGATTGATTGGACAGTAATATCACAGTACAGTACTTGTCTGTTGGGCAATACAATAGTAAAGGTTCTAAAATCCATCAATAACTTGAAAAGCAAAGGAAATCATAACTATGTTGTATCCATATATTTGTTCTAGATCCCATTTGCTTTTCTTGGCAAATATTTTGTGGCTCAGAAAACATTAATACTGTCAAACTTCCCTTGTAAATTAACATATAAAGGGGTTTGATCAATCTATAATGAGCTTGAGAAGAACTTATTATGTTTTAGGAGAACTTCTAGTACTGTATGTGCTTTATCAGATTTAAAACTATTGGCTGTTGCCTTGTGTTTTCAATCTCATTTGGTTTTTAAACATTACTGGAGGTGTACTGTTAAAAATTTCAGAAAACAAAAAAGTGAGCGCAACATCAGCTTTGCACCTAGGCTCCATAGGGAAGTCATGGGAGAGACTGGGTCCACGTCTGAAGCATGATTCAATATGCTCAATTCATGAGTATGGGGCATAAGTCCTTTACACTGAGTATAATTGCTATGACCAGCACATCTTCAGTCAATTTTGTTGCCAATAGTTAAATTTAGCTGACGTCATAAAAATATGCCATATAAAAATTTGGAATATTGCACTTTTTCCATGCGCTCAACTGAATGAATGTAATAGTAGCAATAGATATTCCAGGCGGAAAACAAATTCGAGTTAAAAATAAGATGGCCCAGACAATACATTTAAATAGAGGCATAACAAAGACATATATTATGAAATATTTAATAAACTGACGTTTCGTCGCTAAACCCGCAACATCTTCAGAGTTAAATAAAATTACAAGGTCTCGGCTAGCCGGGAGAAGAAGGGAAAACTCTACTTGGCCTGGCAGGGATTCGAACGGGTGACCTTTGGTTTACTAGTCCGATGCTGTACCAACCGAACTACAGATCAGGTTGGGAGCTAGTTGCAAAATGATGTTAATTGGGTTCTCGATATTTTGAAACACTAGTTTCCTCAATATCGGGACATTTAAGTCTTATCTGATTTTAAATAGCTTTATGTGGAAGAATGAACGAGGGTAGAGAATAATAATGTTGAATGTCACTCCGAGTGAACAACTATACTGGACAAGTAGAGGAGACTCTACCTGGACCGGCTAGGAATCAAACTCTCAACCTTCGGTCTACTAGTCTGATGCTCTACCAGAGTTCATTCTCCCACATAAAGCTATTTAAAATCAGATAGGACTTAAATGTCACAATATTGAGGAAACTAGTATATTAGTCATATTTTTAAAGAGCTACTCTGGTTTCGTGGCCAGCAAAAGGTACATGTAAGTAGCTCAAAAACTTTTTAAGTTGAAAACTAAAAA
>JBAHVQ010162078.1:0-21499 GCA_036872915.1 Nanipora kamurai | reverse complement strand
TCGGGGTATACAGAAATTGATTAAACCTTAATTTCTTTTGAATTTTCCTCATGAATTGTTGATGAGTTTTAGAAAAACATGTAGATGAAATTAGCAACATCAAATAACGAAGCCACAAACGCGATCTCATCTCTCCTCAAAGTTTGTCAATCGCCTCCGCTGTTCCAAAAAGCATAGCCAATATTTCTCATTTTCTGATTTAATAGCGGAAACATAGAAGGCATTTCCAAGGAAAATTTGACTAGGAAATGAACGAAATAATTGTTCATGTTCTAGCCAACTAGTTGAATAAAGATAGACTAGCTGAAGCGTTCAAGCCAAACTTTGATTTGGTTTGCCGTTGATATAAAATTTCATTCTGTTGGCAGGTGATATCAAGGTAAACCCAATATCTGCCTCATTTCTTACAGACACTGTGTCCTAATTTGAGTGTTATCCCGTATTCTCGAAACCCCAAGAACAAGAAATTTCAATATTTCATTTAAATCTATTAAAGTAATTCGCTCTGCGTTGGATAAAGTTTGTATCCTCTTGGAAGATCAAAGTTGGATGTTATTAGAGTAACTAAAACATGGTCGAACGATAAAATTGTGGATGGTGAGCTTAATATTTATAGTGATTATATGCCAAGGAAAGATAGGATTTATGCCAGCGGTGGTGGCGTTGCGGTGTATATTAAGAATTAACATGCTTCTCGATGTACTTTTGAAATTCGATAACTCAGAGATAATCTTACTCCTAAGTCTGAGCGTCTGCAGCTTCAGTAAACAGGGCACCTGGCGACGAGCTATTTTAGATTAGTTTAGAAAGAAACTCGTAGCGACTGATGTGAGATTAAGTACGTCGATGATGAACAAGGATATATTAGCACTACTGTGAGTGAACGAAACCATACCTAAAAATTCCACTGACTTGACCTAGGTTGGGACTTGAACCCTCGACCTTCAGTTTACTAGTCCATCGCTCCACCATCTGAGCTACAAGGCCAAGCCAGGAGCAGCCGAGAGCCCTTTCTCTTATTGTCCACTATGGTCTTAATTCACTAAGAGCAGCATTAATTTTATTGAATATTATAGCAGTACTCCATCTGTAAAAATCTAGTGCATGGACATTTTGATTGTTACATGCAATGTGGTTCAAAAATTAAAATTGATTTTTCATTTGTGGGTTGGCATGGTGATAACAAATTATGTAACGTTTATAAAACCTCGACCAGGTGACTCACGTTTTCATGATACAAAACAGCCGACTAGCTCAGGTCACATAAACGAAATAACTGTCTAAAATCAGACCAGAAAACGTTGGCGTAACACTAATTTTATTTAGCTAAAAGCAAAGACGAGTAGGCCAATCAACCGAGCAGAACCGTTTATGTATTGGATGGGGGCAGTCGTTCTTGGCAAGTGAAGTCATTACAATTTTAAAGACTTGAATGATGTTTGAACTGTCTGTATGACATGAGCCAAGGAGCCTTTTGCAGTTGCTGTGACGAAGTCCTAATTCAAAAGGTCGAAAGCTTTGCAGTAGAATAAAACAATGTCATGTGACAAATAAAACAATGCCATGCGACATAGATATTTGATAAATCAGTATCAGTTGTTTCTCAATTCCAACTAATCCATCTTCCATATGGTCCGATAAGAGTAACTGGGACATCCAAGGCTTTTATTTAAGTGGTTCCACGACTAAAGCTGAAGAAATAAGTAAAACTGGGCCAATTGGAGAGTACTCATACATTTGAGCATTGCTGATCTGTGATCACGCACTTGTATATATTGGTAGCCAAGTTAGACCTGTCAAACAACAAACAAGGACATTTTCGTGTAGAAGTTGTAACTGATTAAAGCCACAGAAATTTATCGAAGATGTCCAAACTGAGCTATCCACGTTGTGCAAACCTGAAATGTCCCAGAGGTTTGATGAACAATGTGGAAAACACTGTTTAGGTGACAGGATGCTCCCATGCTTATGGTTTTCACGTAATTAAGCAATTGATTTGTGCTCATGGATAACGGGACATTTCAAAGGGCTAAATGTATGAAAGAGATTATCCACACAAAAAGGCGATAAGGTCAAGTGGAAAAAATGGTCGGCATGCACATACAGATAATTGGAGCAAAGTTAATAAACAAATGCGTTTACCTATTTTTAATTTTTATTAATGAAAAACACATATAATCCAAATAACATAAACAAAATTAAAAAAAAAAGAAGAAAACTTAATACCTAAGAAGAAATTAATGATAGTTAATGGCCAATCGAATATTAGACTAACGTTAATTCATTATAGCTTATTTTGATAGATGTTTCTGGACTGTCAGCTCTACACCATGCAACATGCGATCAAATTGACCAAATCCACTTTCGTCCATATACATCAGCTTTGACTTCGGCATTTCCGAACGCACGGAAATGAATTTAGTTCAGAAACAGTTCAAACACAGTAAACTTTAAAGATCTGCTGATTTGTACAATATTCCAGGTTATCTACTGACAGTAGCACAATGGAATATATCGTTCGACCTCCCTCGCATATTTATAATCTTTGTCTGCAAATTACATCACACAATCATTCAAATATGGCCAGCGTGATCTTGTGGAAAGTTGCTGACTTATCTTCGTTCTCCGTTCAGTTGAAAAGATATTAGATTATAACCTTGTATAATCTTAAAAGGTTGCAGTTTGATACTAATAGAATACTAGAAAATCTTGCTGGTCAAATTGTTGAACGCCATGGACTCACAAGTCTGAAGATTCTGATTCCATGGAATTCAACAGTTGGATCAGCAAGATTTTCATACAGGATTTATATAAGATTTTTATATATTATAGCTTTTTACCCAGTACATCTTTCCCTTTATGGCTTCAACCTAAATGGTGGTAGATATCTTGGCTTCACTGTCCGACATATATAGTGTAAGTTATGTATGAAGGTATCTAGAATTTCTATGAAGAAGCGTGTCAGGCTTTTTCTTGACTGTCTTGCTTGTAAACCTGTTTCCGACGAAATTACTCTAACACAACTTGATTATTGCGATGTAATTTGAGCGTAACTTAGTACAATGCATCATTAAAAACAAAAATGCAAAGATTACAAAATCGTGGAGCCCAGGTGATCACCAATGCACAGAAGACAATATCACCAGAAGAGCATTTTACTTATTCAACTTAACGGAGAGAATCTTGAACACAGGGAACGTCATTTTACACAAGCCTATTCGTATGTATAAGTGGATAAGTGTTAGGAATCGGAAGGTGTAGACATTGGTATAATTCAGGATACGGATACACATTAACCCTTTAACTATCAAACATACAAATTTGCATGTGTGGTTTAATATATGCAAATTCAATGCATACAGAGACTTCCACCGATTTTTAAAAGAATTCAATAGATCACATTATTTGTATTGATATACAAATACATTTCTGAATCAGTCTTTGCCAGTAAACTTCGAAACTTTGTTTGTAAACTTTAAACTTTGTTTGTAGCATTTAACGTTGGATCTTTGCCCCAAGTCCTGAGATTTTATCCATTCTTGCTTTTAACGATATTTTAACAATCTATCATCATTTTAACAGAAGTCATTTTTCATTAGTAATTAGTGGATGGATACTAATAAGAATGCTTTCCAAAACACGAGGGTGATTTTTCATTAATTCGTCGAGAACTTTGCTATTCCGTTTATTTATATACTTTTAGTTTCGACTCAGGAATTGGAATTTTGTTACATTAACTAATGAGGGACTTCAGGAAGAACAATAATTAAACAAATCGAGGTAGTCGAAGCAAAATAAATATGATAATAATACTAACACAAGCAATAACAATAACGATTAAAATAATAACAATAATAAAAATGATAATTACAATAATAACAATAATAAAAGTAATAATTTCAACACTTTCCCAGAGGAATTTTGAAGTTTAAATCCACTATAAAAGTGATTTATCGAAATGCAGACAATGTGGAACCAAAAACGAGACTGTTCCGCACATCCGGCTAAGTGGATGCAAAGCTGCATTAAATTGCCACCCACATGCTCTGTGCTCTACGGAAAAATATGGGCTCTAGAGGTCAGTACAACAACGGCCCAAAAAATTAGACAACATCCTCGAAAACTGCTAAATTCTTTGAAATCATGTTGAAAATAAGTACATGGACGAGGCGGATTGCTGTACAGACTTTGCCTTGGCAAAAAAGGCTTCCATCATCACTATCATAATCGGCTATCTGAAGTAGCTGAAAGAGAACCTCAATATAGCTCTCCGACATCTGCCGAATGTAAGAAATCTAGAAAAGGGTCATCGAAGCTTCCTGATGTACATTTTGAAGGGATTTCGTTACAGCCAGGCTATCACGACCGGTGGTCTTCCGCATAAGAGTTCGGTGGCTCCAACCAGTTGCAACAGCTTTGTGAGATTCACCTTTGGTAAAAATAATAATAGCAACGATAACGATGATAATAATAATAATAATAACAATAACAATAACAATAACAATAACAATAACAATAACAATAACAATAACAATAACAATAATAATAATAATTATAATAATAATAATAATGACAAACGTTGAACGTTGAGATTACAAATACTCTAGTGAAACATGATTATAAAATTTAAGATCAGCTTCGTCGCGGTACATACAGCATGCAATATAAAGATGCCAAAGGAGTTCTGATTGCATGGAAAAAGGTTTTCCTTGATAGTTCTTATCGTAGATGCAGAATCCGATTGAAACATCTTAGTTAGTATCCGAATTAAGAAAAAGTAACCATTCCAACTGCAACGGAACTTAGGTCTTAATATAAAAAAAGACAAAATTTAGTTAAGAATGATATTACAAGAGTTAAAAAGGTGGTACTATGATAACAAAATTAGGAAGAATTTGAACCGGTTAAAAAATGACATGGGGACACTCTTAAACGATGCAATAAGTGGGAAATTTTCTCATATTGATATTACTGAAAATCAAATCCTCATCAAATGATGTTCCATCAAATGATGTTCCAGCAATTCCAGCTATAGCTATGCATAATGCATTGGCTCATTTCAACCCGGTCACTTGGCTTAAGTGACTAATTTTAATCCATTTTCCTTGGATTTTTACTGTTCCCAAAGGAACTACGAGGATATGGTGAACATTATACATCAACAAGAACCAAATCACGGGAGACAGTAGCGAGAAAACACTTTAGGGAGTTTGAAGCGCTCATCACTTAGCAATTATTTAAGGCAGACCTGGCTGCACGTAAGCAGGTGGGGAACTTTGCCAATTGCCATTTATTTCAGAATTTTCCTATGCAAACCGGCATTTGTTTCTGACCTTTTCGGATCCTTTGATCAATGTCGTTGTGAGTGAATCTTAAGCAAAATTTGTGAAGTTGAAGTCGAGAACTTAGCGGATGCTTCCGAAACAATCAGTTATGCGCCTCCTCGACTATACGAGGCAATGTTTTAAGTCTAGTTTTGCGTAACGCTTACTTGTTTCACGGACCAAGCTTACAGAATGTGATAATTCCTCCTATAGTGGATACTTTTTTGTGGTTTTTTCCCCTTTACGGTAGCTTTCTTTCGAATCAGACATGTAATTCGTAGACTCAGCTAACAGAATCAGCTTCCAACAGCATTAAATTTCAATATGTAAATTCACGGTTAGAAATTTAATAAAATTGTTTGCCAAGCTATATTTTTGTTATCTTTTGGTCTACTATCATAATCCTTTTAATTATAATTTTGTTACCTGGGGATCTACTATCGTAATCATTTCATCATACTTGAAAATAATGTTCTTCTAAAAGAGTGTCAGCTCGCTGACGGCCTGATTCTCTTATTTTTTTTTTTTGTTAACAATTATCAAGTTGTCTATTTCAATTTTCAGCGAAAGGCTAAGATTCAAATAAAAATTACTTGTTATTTAAACGAAACTTACGGGCGGGTTTGTCATGACAAACTCACACTAAATAATGATTGTGAAGAAAGAATTTATTTTGATTGGCTATCAACTAAAAAATACGATCCTAGAAGGTTACGTAGCGTTGTATGTAGGTATTTATCTTGTTCATAGGATGACTTTACCAATTGACAAGTTGACATGTTAACAGAGAGAAAGCGTAGAATAAGGGGCTGTTTACATGAATCCGGATTGATTTTCGATCCAGATTGAAATGTGAAGTCAATCGGTGTTTACGTGGGAAATAGGTTCAAGAATTGAAATTTACGCGGGAAATTTCAAATTTCAAGATGGCGGACATAAATATTGTAGCAGCTCTTTTTCCCCGTCATTTCTGCTTTAATACAGCTAAACACGTGCATGAAACTAATGATTTTGCGAAGAATTGTATCCATGTTAGCTATGATAGCAAACACGGTTGCACGAAAACAAGACGACATATTAATGACGAGACGACCAAAATTACGTAGGTTGTTTTTCTTCGGTTTGGCACATGTCGCCGCCATTTTCGCTTATTTAGCTTATAAAAAATGCGTTGTTCGTCCTAGTCTCATTTTGCTAATCCCCGGTCGCACTTTTCATTCCAGAATGAGTCTCGATTCGTGTTTACATGGGATCAAAACCAAATTTAGGCCCGGATTGAAATCTCGAATCGGAATGAAAATAGGATTGAACTTGATCAGGATCGAGTCGTAACTCATTCCGGATTCATTTAAACATGTAATAGGGTTTGTTTTGAAATGGAATGAGTTCATGCCGGATTGAAAGTCAATTCGGATTCATGTAAACAGCCCCTTAGTTTAGAGGAGATTTTTTAAAAGTTGCGAAAGGCATCAATCAACGCTGCCATTTTGGGAAAAGTAACATTTTCGCTACCAAACTACTACGTGGTGAAGTGTTGAATTTTCCTACATCCACGGGACACAATAAGACTTATGGAAATATGTACAATATATTCTATAGATACTGTAATGGTATTGACTATCTCGGTGAAGTGCCTTCACGGTTCGAATTTATTGCAAACATCAGAGACAGAGCTGAAGGTCAAGAATGCGAAATAGAAATATGACAGTCCAGCCACTGCAGATTAAAATAAAAAAAATTGCGTTAAGTTTCTATCAAATTATTGAAATTACCAATTTTAACTTGTAATTCGTTTTATAAGACTAAAATGGATTACTATAAGTTAGACTTTAGTGGGCCTTATCGAAACATCGAACGTTCTTGTGTATCGGACAACCTTTTATAAGTAAAGTATTATTATAAAAGAGATCTCACGGAAAATTAAATGAGCACTATTTCATAACTTCAACTTTCAATATCACTATGATTGGCCGAAAATAATATGTTTTTGGTAAAAATTACGTCGAAGGCAGACAACTTTTCTTGCTTGTGAATGGTTTATCAAAACATTATGGATCTGATTGATACATATTGGGAAAATAGTACTCTCAAAAACCTACATTTGTGCAACGGTCATGGAACATAATCTACTGCATTAAACTAGAAAAAAAATATATTCTTCTAATTTGCAGAACAAAACTTATTTATTTATCGCTATTGTAAGATAATAACATGGTATTTACATAAATCTATTTTAACTTTTATTTTACAAGATGTTTATTAAAGAAAAAAACACATACTGCGGCCACTAACAATGACCGCTAATGCACGAGTTCTCTATTTATTTCTAGATTGGACAGTACCTGTACTTCTTGTAAGTGAATGTGTAGTTATACCAACTATGATTGAATAATGGTGTACGGTAAATCGGTGTTCTAACTTGTCTAACAAAATTGTTGGGGTTACATGTAAGATGGATTGCATGATTCGGTCAACAAGCCCTCAATAATGTAAATATCTGTAGGCTAATGAACTGTAGCCACCAGGTACTGGAGATAAAATGTTGTACCTGACTACTAGTCCGTCATAAATGATTTGAAAGTAGGGTACATGTGCTCTATCAGAAGACAAGTTAAATGATAAAAAAGATAAGATATACGAGGCTTGAAAATACAGAACTTTCAATTAGCTTACTTGAAACACTATTCTTTGTCATTCGCAACACATAAAATTTATACACAACAGTATAAAATGTACTTACTGCTGAACACAAACTTAGTTCATGAGGGAGCTTGGCAAATCTCAGATGACTAGAGGAGCTTGACTAGAGAACGAGCTTGACGAACGTCCTCTAGTCGTCTGAGTATAAAATGTAGATAACCAAATGTGTTGGGAAACTGCCGGAACTTAAATGTGGAGAAACTAACGTTTCAGTCCGACAAAGAACCTTCGCTCGAAACGTCAGTTTCTCCAAACATGAGTTCCGGTAATTTCCGAAGCCATTTGGTTATCGACAAGCCGTTCAATATTGCCGAAGCAGAACTCTATTTTTATATCATTATAAAATTTATTAGACCAGAATTTTTAAATGTGCATTTCGATTATTTCGATTTAGATGGTTTTATAATACGTTCCATATGACAAAGAATGACATGATTTCCGAGGCATAAATTTATCTTTCCATCAGCAATATGTTATTCTGATAAATTTGAGGTTTTTCCAAATTGTCTGCAAGAAAGAACAGTTTGAAATATTGTTTCAGATTAAAATTGATCGAAGTTATGCATGCTCGAGCACTGCATGAAAAGGCTGATATTGAGACTTCTATTCCTTGGAATATGGTTAACAATTTGTCTAGTTTTCAGACAAATGCTTAGGTATTCTTATGAAAATATCTTTGAATATAGGCCATATTCAAGGCCTGAATACCTCGGAATGAAATACACCTAATATTCCGAATTTAGACAAATAAACAAAAGAAAAAAACGTGGCAAGAACTCTGATACGTAATACACAGATTCGTAACTCCCAGATACTCAAATAGTAAGCATGCCAGCAGAAATGAAGTCATATTTGCACTTTTTAAGTTATTTGTCAAAAGTTTGCAACCATTAACTTTGGACAGTTATTCAGCGAGTACTTAGAATATGCGAGAAATACGAGGAATATTGATCGGAATATTCCAAACCGTGTTCAGAATTACAATATCCTCTAGAATATGTATTTTATTCCACCCGTATACAAACTAGAATACATTGGAATATTCCCCTTTTGACAAGCTTATCAACTACAAAAAAAAGTTTTCTGAGCTCCAGAGTAGAATCGAGTTTGAAGAGTATGGACACTGATTTGAATCGTGTTGCTTTGTTGTGCTTTTAAGAGACTGTTTCTTGCGAAGCTTAGGGTCGCCTAAAACTCCAAAATATCCTGTGAAATCAGTAAAAAATTTCAGAGTAAGTTCATTTTTCTTTCTATAATAATAAATTATTTGTCTTAACAAGGCCTTTAAATCAATACTCTGTAATGGCTGAAAATATTTTCTTTTTTTCTTAGGTTAACCGGTGAATATAAGATCAAATCAAATCAAATCAAATCAATTCAAATCAAACCAAATTTATTTCAGCAGAGTAGCCTAAGTCAGTGATGACTCACTATTATCAACGAAAGCCCTGCAATTTCGATTTATAGGTATAGAACAATGTAGTATACATCATTTCACAAAAAAATCTTGACCTTAAGGGCAATAACGTTAATACAGTAAAATTATGAATACGGATTAACAAATTTTAGATTTAAAAATAGAAATAAAGTTTGTGTTCTAATATTTTCGAGAACGTTATTAAACATTCTGGCAGCTCTCACATAGAAACATTCATTGAAATTCCAATTTGGTTCTTGGCACCATTAATTCCAGCTTATTACATAATAAATTAGCGTCTGTTAGTTATTCTGTGGTATTTCGAACACCTTTGAAAAGTTTTTCTAATTTGTTTTTCCCTGTTTCTAAATTTGACCTCGTGACATCAAAATTTATTATTGTATGAGACTTGCGATACTGTTTCGCGTCAAAAGTTTAACTTTATTTCCTAAATATATGATTTCTTAAACCAAACTAACAATTTTATGGCGTAACCTTATACTATCAGTTATATTAGATTTAGCTCATCCGGTTATTCTCAGGTGTTTTGGCATCACATGTTTCTGTTATGGTCTTTTGACTTGGTTAATATGCAATGTAAGACAAGAGGTTTACGTGTTTAAATGAAAAGCTTACATTTGTTTGCATGCCATATTTGCGTTGTACCTTTGACCTAATTTGAGATTTTATTCGGTTTTCGTCCTTGAATGTATGTTTAGCGTCATACAATCCAAACATGTACAAAGCTAACGGAGAATTGCAGCAATATTTTGGTCACTCTTCACCTCATAATCACAAAATACTGGGAAAACCTTTTCCACTGCATTTGCACAAATTTCCGTTTTCCAGTATTATGCTGCCATGTATGTACCAGAAGACATAAGTAATCCAAAACGAATGTCGCTTTTCACATAAAGAATAACATAGGAGTAGAAAACAGAAGGGCAAGGAGGGCGGTTTCCCTCCACTTATGAATCTCTCTACCTTTTGAGCAAAGATAAAAGTTTATGTAATGTTGAAGGTAATTTGCACACAGAAAGATGCAGTCAGTTAAAAACGTTTTCGTCCATTCTGAGAAGTTCTTCCAATTTTTTTACACCGATATCTCGTCCTCCAGTTGGGTGACATTTTTGACTTCTTGTCGTCCAAGGCGTTTTTCGCATCTACGCCTGGTACTATGACATTCCATTCTTTTGATTAATGCCAGTTTACCACTCCCCCACTTTTGAAGATTATTTTAAAAGACCAAGATTCTTAGTAAACGTTGTCTGCAGGACGATATCAACAGTTCTAGGCTCATAAAGTTGAAAAACGAAACTGTTAATTAAGGAGTGCCCTTGCAAGCGACGGCTCGAGAGTTCATTACCCCATTGCAACCACAAACGTCATAAAACTGTGCCAAATAGCCGTAAAATATAAAAGTGATATTTAACACTAAACTCCCATTCAGGTGATATTTGACCCTGAACTCCCACAAGAGAAATTTCAGTCTAACCAAATGCAGCTGGGACTTTCCAAAACATTCTTTCCACGTTTTCCCACACATCTCATTAGATTACTTCCAAATCAAGCGGCCCTGTGACATCAAATCTATGATTTAAACTGATTGACATGTCCAGCTAAGATAGATACTTTTTGATCGCTAGAGCCCACAAGAAATCAATCAAAAATCCGTCGCAGTGGTCTATATCTAACATATAAAACACAAAACAAAGTTCTGCTGCAGCATCATAATAAGAATTATCCTCACGTCCCGGCAATTATTGTTTTTCTCGGGCTTCGAAGGACTTTCGCAGAATCGTTTATAACTGAAAAAAAATGAAATGAATGAAAGGAGGTTATTTTTGCAAAAAAACTGAGGATTTGGACATGTGGGTTCAATTAGCATGAAATATGACAACTTCAATAGGGATTTTTATGTCTGAAATATGGATTAGTTTGATGAGCGAGACAAATTCTCTATTCAGACACCTTAGAGTTGGTTAAAAAAACTCGGTACGTCTCAGTTTTTCAACTCACATTCTTCGTATACTGGATGAATAGGCCTTCATGTTCCATGTTCACTTCCGGCGCAGACATACACAAGCAGGACTTATTAAAATGGATATAGAAGTATAGTGTCGAACGAAGTGTATAAAACAAAAGGATAGGGATACTGCTGAAAATTCAAGTTCGTGGAACTGACGGGTGGAGCGAAAGCCCTTCGTAAGAGTGACAAAGAAGGGCCTTCGCTCGAAGTTAACGTCAGTTATACAAACTTTAATCTTTGGAAGTTTCCCTAAATTATTGGTCTCATTAATATGGACGCTAGCAGTTGATTTGACAGAAATTTGAATTAATTCAAGCAAATTCAGCTGGTATCCACCATCCTTTCTCTCATTTTGCTTCAAGGTTAAGGTAATTTGAGATGCTAAGTCAGAATTACTCCTTCCAATCTAGCAAGCGATTTTATCATCTGTGTCCTAAACAGTGTAATGAACCAAATGCCATCATCTGCATTAACTGTTTGTAAATGTTACCTATATTGCATAAGTTGTAACGTCTTAAGTATTGATTGCGGGACTTATGTAATACTACTCCAACAAGTAAAATCTGTGATTAGAAGAAAACTAACTTCGAAAACAGGCCAACGAGTTCATTCCATTCTTTGAACCTTCCCGTTATTATTATTGTTGCCATTTGGCTACTTCAATATTTTACTCTAGTTTCGGCAGACGATATTTAATCGACCAGAGGAGGTCTCCTGAAGCGTAATGGGAAGTAAATGGTTAGGGATCGAAACTATTCGATTCTTCGACGATAAGACGCCATGGAAGACCAAAACCTATGCTTAATGCAAGCACCATCAATCAGACTTCATGCGCTATTTTTATTTTCTGGCGCATGTTGTGGAAATTGATAACTGGTTTTTCCTTGTCAATTACTCAAAGAGCAGTCCTCGAGTCCTCTTCACACCAGCTTTCGAACAAAAAGAGACCTCTTAACAATTCGGGCGAAAAACTTTGCAAAAAATTTCCTTTTCCTTGAAGTCCATTTACCAGAAACTTCCACCGAAAAACGAGACATATCAAGAGGCTTGTTGGTATTTTTATAATTGTGGTCAATAGTAATATTTTGCTTATTTTTCAATAAATGTGACCAGGTGTAGATGATGGGCGTCAGAAACAGAGGTTTTGCCAATGAAAAATCCATGCTTGATATTAATTTATAAAGAATTTTAAGCGGATTTTTAGTGGTAAAATAGTTTAAGCGACGATTTATGTGTATCATTTTACTCTTACTGTGAATATTATACCGTATTAAAATTCCTTGATAAAATTACATAGAAATCTGAATGCATAGCTCTATGGTGGTTTGTTCCAGCTGTTTATGTTTCCTGGAACCAATGATCTTGAAATGACAAACTTTAACTACTCTTTCTTCTTGTACTTGTTATGGGGGATGTGTATGAATTAACTTGTGGATTAACTTGTTAACACTGATTTTTGATTAGAAATTATTTACTATTCAATTAAATTCTGCTTAGGCGGGAATTTCACTCTTAACAAGAGTTCCAAGGTTTATCAGTGCAACATGGCTAATAGGTGCACGTAGGGATGATGTTTTATATGCAAACATTGTCGGAAATATTTCAAAATCTTGACCACTCAGTAGAAATTTTTATTTATGACCAGGTGTGCTGCCTTCTCGTACGCACACCATTTATTTTGGCGCGTTGCTTGACCTTTCACAGCGGATGTAGACACCTCAGTTTGCATGGAAACTTCTCAAAACAAACAAAGGATGTGGGAACGAGCGTAGCAGATACTTCAGTCCTAATTCTTATCCCGGTTCTTACACTTACGTACAAAGGTTTACAACGCGAGACAGGTTATCAAAACAGTTTTGAAATCCTAAATTTTCTCGATAAAATACGAGTAAAAGCAGATTTTCCAAAATGATTACAAGTTGCCGGAAATTCAGTCGATAATCTACGAGATGTAAACCTAAATTTTTAATATAACTGTAACTAATTAAGTGAATGGTTTAAGCTCTGAAGAATCAGTACGTATTTGTGAAAATTGATCGTCCAGGAGATAGATTGAGTTAAGGAAGGCTGTTTGAGGTCTGGTTGTTTTGGCGGGAAGGTCCGACTCTAGAAAAAACAGATATGGAGTTGGTATGTTACCTCATCTAGAAGTATACGCGATTTAATCATTTCACGGTGATGATAGCTGTAGGGAAGTGCCACGAAAATGGATTAGTAATAGTGTTTAGAGAACCGATTTGTTGATTGCAGCCCTTTTCGGAAAGCCATTATTCTTAAACGGCTAAATCGGCAACCCTCAAAGCACACCAGTAAGCTGATTTCTCGGCATGCATGCCAAGCTAATCTTGGTGATAATTACTCTCTATTTCGGCTTTTTCCACCAACAGACGGACATAGTTTCTCCACAACGGCAACTATATGTTTACTGAAATTCTCTTAACGTACTATTGCAAGGAAGGGAAGTGTGTCCCTATTATTAAAACATTGATATTTAGAGGTTTAATTTAAGTGAAAACGTATTAACTGAGACTGCAAATAAGATTCTTAATAAAGTCGTTTCCGCATGCTAAGTAGGTTTACACAAAGCGGTATTCGGTTGCATACCCATATGGAATGCCCTGCAGGAGTCCTATTATAATTTCTTTACCCCTTCAGATGTTATCCAACGCCATAGGCTTTAAGTGGCCGACATTACACGTAGACAACACTGATAATCGTGAATCTCTACCCTGAAGCATTCTAACACAAAAGAATGGAGCAGCGAAAATAACAAAAAAAAAAAAATAAGGCGACTTTAAAAGAACTCAAGTGAAACAACACTAAACCCTACAGTTTTCTTGTTTTAATTGCCTTGGTTTAAGACCTACTACGTCTGAAAGGTATATTTTCGTTTTCCCACCTAATGCTAGAATCCCAGTGTTTTTCAAGTCGACTTTCTTCAAATAGGAAACAGGCTGATTGCCAGACAAACGCCCGAGTGCTACTTCCGGAAATTTCATTCACCACATGCAGCAGAAAGAGTTCTATTTTAATACATCGTAACATTCTTTAATTTGCCAAAGTTAAACATTTTGCATATTTTTCCGTAATTTTGACTTGTAAGACTCTTTGGACAATTAAATTTTTCGTTAATTTGCGAGTCGTGGGAAATGTTCCGTCCTTAAATCCACTTGGTTTTGTGCGTTTTTGTTATATACCGTTGTTGCATTTTTTTCAAAATATTATTATTTTTATTTCATTTATGCTAGAAAAACATTATTTTTTTCCTCGCCGCGGTGTCTTTGAATTATATTACAGATGGCACTCAAAAATGAACAGAAGCGGTATTAAGTCAATGTGATTTTCGTGGGGCAAAGCGGTCAGGGAAACAAAAACAAATTATGACAGATCATCCAACACCCTATTAACATATGGCGAAAAAGCTGATTGGCTCACGATAGCCTATAAATTTATCGCGTTTGCCAGGAAATCATTTCACATTAAACTCTTCCTTGGATAAAGATTGAAGGGGAAACATAACAAAGCTTGAGCAGATATAACTTCGGTAAAATGTTTGTTTTCATTTGGCTGTTGTACGTCATTTGTCTATTCATTATCAATTGGTAAGTTTCTCAAATGTTGTGCTGTCCTAAATGTTCGAGAGGGGCGTATTCGGTCTGGGGTATATTTAAGAGAAGCATTTTGCATGTGTTTGGGGACATATACGCTAGTTAGAATTTAAGAAAGATAAGAGAAGACAGCAAAAAACCTCAGAATTATAAACGAAGGCTTGGTTTGTCTTCAAATGAAGCAAATACAGTGATTGAAAAAATAATAAAATAAAGTAAGAGGTAGGAATATCTGTATACTGTTTACATTGCTGGCTTCTAAGCTGTTAATTGAGCTCTTCACTCTTTGTCGACAATCCTCGATCGCTCATCGAGTTGAAACTTTGTTGCTTTAAGATTTGAGAATGTAGTCTTAGCTCGTAGAAATCACATTATTGTTTCAACAAGCACTCGGTTAACGATGCACACAGCATATCGTATTGATGTCTACGGTTCTAGACCGAATCTAATCTTACAAATTTTGACGTTTATCTCAAACAGGGCATTTCTTATCAACTTTCTCATCAAATTTAAATTCGGTAGGGAAGGAGTTCTGGCAAAAAAACATCGAGAAGTTACAGGTCACCAAAATGCTGCAGACGGAAGATCATTTAATTCCACAGCGGTTAAAGTGGAGGAACATAAAAAGGTAAATCATCTTACACAAATTGTTAAGATAGATCTAAGCCTTACACAAGGATCGAGATAAATCCCAAACAATGTGACGAGTATAATGCAATTCGTTTAAGCTAGCAAATGTAGACCGCGGTGTTAAAATATAAAACATAATCCCTGCGTAATTACGAAACAATCATTTTATAAAAGCTTAATGACCACCGGCGGAACGAATTCGTAAAACCTGGCAAGACTAGAAATTTGTCGAGAAATCTAACGACTTAAATATATATTCCCCTAAAATGGTATCCCATGACAAATTCTTTCGTCTACGATCAATCGTCCGTTTGACAGCCAATCGAAATCAATAGCCACGGATTTGGACTTGGTTACGAAATTGGGTAGGGGTGTAACGGTAATTCTGGTTGAAATGAAAACATGAAGCTTCAAAGATCTATTTACGGAATCTGTTGAATAACGAATCAGATACACCTCAAATGAACTACGTGTCTTTTCTAGCATAGCGATAGAAAAGTTTTCAACTAATCGAGTAATGTCAACAATGACCTTTGCGGAACATGGGATTTGTTTGCTTTTACGATTGAAGTTGTTTTTTTTTCTCGGTGTGCGGTGAGTAAAAGTAAATATATTACTCTCCTTACAAGCCATAACGTGGATTATTCAAGGTCTTAACACCATCGTCTTGTCGAAAACGTTTCGTGTGTACACCTTCATTGTCTCTTTATTTTGTTTCGTTCATGCGATCAGAAATAACTATAATAAAGGAAAGTTACGTGAACTTTCTTCGTACAAACCAATTTAATTACTACCTCAAGCAGCCGCTACAGAAAACCCAAGAACGAAAACGCGTGACCTTTTGTTTGTTCCTTTTTCTGAAGTCTCAAGCGAAACATTCGATCTTATACTCCTTCTTCGCCAGATATGGAAATGTATGACTTAACATAAACGACTTCTATATTACTTATATATGACTTACATATGACTTACATATGACTTATATATTACTTGTATACGATTCGGTTTGTCCATTTGACAACTTATTAATTCTACTGTGGCAAACCCAGACGATTTTAGTCGTCAACCGGATACCTCCTAAAAACCTGCTGGTTAGCGGTTTAAAACCTCAATTATTTATTTAGGAAAAACCATGGTAACAGTGGAAGTCAGTTGAATCCCTACTCGATCGGATTACATGATATATTGATGGTGATACATCCACTTTTTCCATTCTTTCACAAATTTCCCATTCCTTTTAACAACCAGAGTAAATTTAAATTTCTACTATAAAGTATCAGAAGTGTTGAATACAGTAATATGTCTCTGTTGGAAATATGTCAGACTACGTAAAAACATCACTAAACGGGTAAAACGTCATATATGCTAATATTTTTTATTTCAGTTTGGCGGCGGTTGTTTTATGTTTTTCATACTTTGATGGACTTTGGCATACATTCAACCGCCGATTAAGTTGAAGGAATAAAGACTTAATAATTTGTCCATAGGTAGCCGGTTATCTTGGTGGCTTCTGATCTTTGTAAATCGAAATCTTTGTAATTGTCTGACGAATACTGGAATAAACGAAAAGGAACACAAGAGTGAAAATCGAATGGCAGAATGTTAGTGAAACAAATGCAAACGGTTTTCGCGATGTAACACTGTTTAAAACCTAAAGAAAATTTAACAAAACGCTTGAATGTTAAAGTTTTATTGCAAAATAGCACTATGCTGGCGGAATGTAAAGAACATTTATCCATAATTTCCCCCAGTCTTCCATAAACAAATGTTTAGGTTAACTGTTTTTGGAACCAAGTGACCTCTGGTATTTTCGGCGCTAATTACAGGAAAACAGTTGTCATAGCTCGGATTCACAAGCACTCATAAAATTCGAAACAAAAATTTATTAAGGTAAGAGGGGATAAAAAGAACAAAGAGTATATGTTGGGCAAATGAGCCATCTAAAATAAGACGCGTTTGAGCTTAAAATAAGAAGTGTCTCCATTAAGCAAGTAAATCGTCCAGAACACAATGTTATTACCGACTAGTAAATAAGGGCTTAAAAGATGTGCCTACACACAAGCAGAAAGCTTTAATACAGCCGGGGGCATTGACAAGGTCTTGACAATAGTTACTGATCAACAAAATGAACAATATCTAACTTTCGTCAGGCTCAAATCATCAGAAAATAATTCGAACTCTTATATGAAGATCTAACCGGTAACCATCAAAGCACGAAAATTTACAAATGTATACTGGTAGTTATATGGTATCTACGCGGCTGCCCCCCCGACTCGTAAGAAACGTTTCACAGTCCGTGCTGAGCAGAGGAATCGGAACTATTTGACTTTGAGGACCTAGCCATTCAGTTTGAAGAAGGCGATAACTGAATGTCTTAAATTTATCCAAGCGAATGGAGTCTCACAGTCTAGCATCTTCATAAGCCTTATTCTTTTTTAATATGCTTAAATATTATTGTAATTTTCACAATTACCTAAGTACACATGATCGAAAATGATCAGTAAAGTGTTCGGACTGCATTTCTGTTAGGACGGGAAAATTTTCAAACTTGTTCTTTGTCCGAAAGTATATTCGTCTAAAAATTTTTGTGATTAAAGTGCAACAACTGTATTATGCATCTGTAAAACTTCAGGACACTCTAACAGTCTGTAGCATTTTTATCTGAGTAGATTACGCTCGAGCAAATTTGGAGTTATGACAGATGATCCCAGATACATACGTTAAGCCTAATTATAAATCCTCAGAAAATTATTCGAAACCCGATTCGAGGATTCGGTTCATAACTTTCTCATGATGGTTCAACCTTTGGATTCGTGTTAAATAAATGTCCTACATGAATAAGGTGCATCATACATAACAGCGAATATATTCAGGTTGTGCATGCTACAAAGCAGAGAGCTCCAATACACGAGAATTAATTGGTAACAGATTTTGAGGCTTGCTAACGTAGAAGTTGCGCTTGACGTACTTATAATAAGCCCAGTGGACACAATTCATTTTGTGTATTAACTTTGCTGTACTGTACTTCTTGGATTTGCACCGACTTGTGAAGCAAATTAAAAAAGGCCTGGACTTCGAAACCCAGGTTTAATCAAGTGTCATCTTAATGACGTAATTCATTAAGAAGATTTCACTGCTGTAGTTATGTTTTAATGCGACGGTTTAAACTTTGGACAAAATAGCCCACCTGTCTATCAAATATGATGAAAATGCTAGTGGATGAATAAAAACCTCAGAAACAAAACATTGTATTAATGCGTCATACACACGCGTTTCATGAGTCTTCTTTAATATTTATATTTTATGAGTCTTCTTTAGATTTTAGCTTTCACTATACTTTTAAGAGATTCAACCGATGTCGATCGTTTGATAATTATAATCGCCATCAAGGGCACGCAGACAAATGCGAAAGCTCTAACAGTTCAAATTCGCCAAATAGCTTAATACTCGTTAACACGAACGATATAAGTATCAGGACAAGAATAAGATCATTAAGAAAACAAAGCATGTATGAATCTGCTCTGTGACTATAGAAGACAAAACAACAAGACCTTTTCTTTGTTTCCTTTTTTATTCGGCTCTTGGCTTATACTTGCATTGGACTATTATCTTAAGCTTCAACACGAGAAACAAGTTTGCAAATACGGGTTGGCATACCCAAGTTTGCGTGTGTGAACATTGCCAAAACTGATCCCAGTACGCCAAAACAGTTTGCCTTCTGTTTTGTCCTTATGCTTATACCTGCGTATGAACCAGGCGTTGGTAACCTAAAATTATCACAAGTTTGATCACATCTTTCAAACATGGTAAAGTCAAAACTTACTAATACATAAAATTTCATGTTAAAGACAGATGACGACTTATAAGCTAATTTGCCATTGAAAAGTTGTCTTTGTTAAGCGACAACTTTTTGGTTACCCTGTCAAATTTTTTTTGTGCCATATGTTGGAAGCCAAATTTGTTTCAGCTGTCATCTGGTTTTCTACTATAGCTGTTTACTTCAGAAAGTGTTACAATAAAAGATATTCCGAGATAACTCAGACTATAAAGATTGTAGTAATAAGCAAGATGAGACAGTGGTTAACCATCCGACTTCATTAGAGACTCATTATTAGTATGTGTTAATTTTATTTTATGGTGTCATTGTGATAAAGTTTTCGCTTAATAGTTATATGCTGTGTATGAAATATTTCACTACTTTATCTTTAGAAACCTTTATTAGTCGGCATTAAGTTTTCTGCCGAAAAAGAACGATGTGATCTAATTTGCGTTAGTGCAGCAACGGGTAGGCAGGGGTCAATTGCCCCATGGAACTTAAATAAGGAGGTGCAAAATTCTAATGTCATTAAAATTTTTTGATATAACTATAAAAAATATAAAACTAATGATTGCAAATGGGGAATACTCAGGCCCTTAGAATTTTATACGTCGCCGGGTGTGGCGCGCGTGGGAGTTGCAGCAGGCAGCCACAAAATTGTTCACTTCGCCATGCCGATTTGATCATCAACATAAGAGGACGAGATATGCTCATGGAAAAATTTAGAGCAACAAGATGACGTGGAACATTGACATTAAATTTGGAGAAATCTAACTTCCTTCTTATTGATGGCCCGCGCAAGCTAACATATTGTGGTGAGGTGAGACTTGTTGCCCCGAGGAAGCAAATTAAACGATCAACCACCGCAAAGTATCTTGGCATAGTAATATATGAGAATATGACATCGAGCGATCATATCAGAACTGTTTGCTCCAAGGCAAATAGGCGAATAGGGATTTTGAAGCAAGTTTGTCACATTCTACTGAAACAAGAACTTGTGACTATATACAACTCAATAGTTCTTCCTTTGATGGACTATGGAGATTTAGTCTGGGGTGATAAAAATACCAAAACTCTAACGGATGATTTACAGATTATGCAAAATAAAGCAGCGAAAGTTATACTGGGTTTGCCGATTATGTATTCAGCCACTGATGCTCTTCAAAATTTACATTGGACGTCTTTATCACTAAGGCGCCGGCAAACTCGCTGTATTGCTGTTTACAAGTGCTTAAGTGATCTGATGGAAGTGGAATTTGACATCATAAAAGACAGTACGGCACATAGTTACTCAACCCGTGGGAAAAATAACCTTCACCTGCTCAAAGCTAAAACGGAATGGGGAAAGCAACGTTTTGCTTTTCATGCTACAAAAGATTGGAATGAGTTAGACCTTGAACTCAGAAGTGTTTCAAACTTGAAAGCTTTTAAAAGAAAACTATTGATTTTAAACTAATTGTTATAAAATTTTCTAATTGTTGGACTTGGACTAATTTGAATTGACTAAAGTATTTCATATCTAATTTTACTTGTAATGTTTGTCCTATTTTAGATGTATATTTAAGTATATTTAAGAGCATTTAAGTATTGTAAATAACTCCTCTGCAGGGCTTCATCGAAAAACCCCTTAGGTGAATGAATACCCTGATTAAATATTATTATTATTATTAATATTAATATTATTATTATAATTATTATTAATATTATTATTATTTTTGTTTAACATCATGTTCTGGCTGTTGTTTTTGTTGTTCATTGCCGTTATTTCTTCTGTTAGGCCAGTCATAACAAATGACCAAAGGCTAACAGAATTATCTCCTCTTCACATTTCCAACACTTTCCTCAATATCCTTGCAGTTCCCAACAAGGCAGTCTTTTGCACCACTCCAATATTGACTGTTATCCCTAGCTTTTCAATCCACCTATCAAATTCTTTGGTGACACTTCCAAGGGCTCCTATTACTACAGGTACAA